>JAULKJ010312986.1:0-10846 GCA_032355405.1 Rubia balearica | reverse complement strand
ACCCATATTTGGCTTCTGCTGTTGTTCTGCTCCTCCCAGCCAAGATTTATCCTTTCAAATCCTACGAACTCCGGCGATCGGAAGTCCAGGCCTCCAGCCATATTTAACTGTGTTTTGAGTGTATATAAGGCCTCTCTTTTTTTGTTCGCTTCAGGCCCCAGAAAAGCTAGGACCAGCACTGATCCTCCGCCCTCCTCTTCCAGTGATCTCTCCATGCTTCTTAAGCCACTGATCTCTCCCCACCTTTCTCTGCCACTGACCGATAGTAATTGATCTTCGCCTTCCTCTGCCTCAACTGTTCCTCTCCTTCACCTCCTCCGTCCCTTATAACTCTCAAATGCTAACCTCCTTCAACCTCGAGGTATTGTTTCCACTTTTATAGGGGTTTAAAGGCTTTTCTTGTTTGAATTTCAAATTTCTGTCAATTTGATATTAATTTGCTTATGGTTTTCTCCTGTTTGATGGTATGAATGTTTGTTTGGGGTTTCGAGTTAGTACTTGGCTATGGTTTTGATTGTGTTCTGAAATCATGTATTGATGTTGAATTGATAATTTTGAGGACCATAAAAGTGTGGTAGTCTCGTTGCTTTTATGTACCTGAAGGATGCAGAAAAGGTAAGGTAGAAGAATGATATAACTTGTTTATTTAATCTGTGAATGAGTAAAAAAACAAGATGGGAAAAATAAGACATCAGACAATTATTTTCTATTGTCCTTAATTATTTATCCAATGTAATTACAATTTATCATCATTCTCATTCCAATAAGTGGTTATTGGTAAAAATTACTTCTAGAACTATATTATGCTATAAACAGTTGTCATTGGCGTATAGTATGAAAAATGAGTTTTAAGGGCAAATTACAAAGGGTATATTGAATGCAACACCTGTTCAGCTTGATATAATGAATTGTAAAAGTCTCCATTCTCACGTGTCTAAGGTATATTTGTACATGTTGAACTAATAGTGTTGGAGTGTGTCAGGCCTGGATTATTTTAAATCCAAAGTTATTAGCTTTGCAGCTCGTCAGTGTCTACTCTTCAATGCATCTTCAAAAAACCTACAAAAATAGGTTGAAGCATCTACATATAAGTTGAAGCACATTCGTCACACACCTAAATATTAGGCTCTCTAGTCTATAATATGCCATATTATAAACGTTCACCTCATGTAAACTAGGCATCTCACATTTCTTGTCTTGTGCAGGATGGTGTTGTGATTAGCTTACAGCCTACTAGTTTCCATAGCATCATTGCCACTGCTTAGATTGAGGTACTGGATCATTCCTTCATGAGTTATTTAAAGACACGGTAGATGTTACTTCTATAATTCGAATTGATCCCATGACATAATATTTTGAAACAATGCTTAATGAAAATTCTCGATCTAACATAAATAATTAGTTAAAAAATTTTCATGTTCGCGAAGCTGAGAGACACCAAAAACTGTATTTTTTTGGATGTGTTTTTCCTCCTTCCTACAAACATTTTTCCTCCGAAAAAACACTCAAGTAAATTCACAAAATGAAGTCTAAGTGCCATTACTTTACAAATTCCACGTAAAATACTAATTATAACCACCAGATCCCCAGACTAGGTTCTATTGATAGCAGCAACCGCTTATTCATGTTTTTAGATCACAGTACGTTTCTCAACTCATTTTATAGTGCAGTTGAAGAAGCATCTTGTCACTGCTAGATATTTTGATGAGTCTATATCAAAGCTAGATAAAGCAGCAAAGTAAGCAGGCATCACGATTTTGGGTGAAATGGGATTGGATCCTGGAATCGGTAATTACATTTTATTGCTAACACTGTTCTTGGGAACTTGTGGATATGGAAATCATAAATGAATCTATTATTTTTTTATTAAGATCACGTGATGGTAATGAAAATGATAGATGAAGCACATGCACAAAATTGAAAGATCAAATCCTTCAGTTTTTTTATGTGGTGGCCTTCCTCCTTCCTCGTACATGTAAACACACTACACATAAGTTGAAGCAAGGATATGGATTTGATCTTTCATCTAGCTTTGATATGGTCTTTCCAAAATCCTTCACTTTTCAATACATCTTCAAAACAAATACAAAAATAGGTTGAACAACCTACAAATAAGTTGAAGCACATTCGTCACACACCTGAAGACCCAACAAATAAAAGTTGAAGCATTTTTTTATATAAAAAAGGGTTGAAGCATATTTTTTTAAAATAATTTTAAAAAAGTTGAAGCACCTTTACTGCATTTTCAAAGCACCTACAAAGATAGGTTGAAGCATCTACCCTTTACACTTAAAGCTCTTACAATAAAAATTTGCAAGAAATCCACAAACCACCCACAATGTTAAATTTAAGCACCCACAAGTTTAAATTAAATCACCTACACACATAAATTATTAAGAGTCTGTCTCTTGAAAAACGGTCTTTCCATGAGTTATGGAAAGACCAACGTTTAAATTCTAAATTAAAAAAATCAAAATAATATTTTCGATTGCATTAATCGGGTCATAAATTTATAACTACTACACATTGTATAATAAATTTTTAATATTGCAACTAGAACTTTTTACCTTTCTATAATTACAATTCAACTTCGTCTTTCCATATGTTTATGGAAAGACGGTCTTTCCCAAGACTTTGTCAATTATGAAATAATATTGTATATTTTAATTTAAGTATTGTAAATATTATAATTTCTTTTAAATATCACACCTTTTGTATAGTATTTCTACCATTTTCATACTTACACGTAATTTATTGTTTATTAGAATTGGAGTATATAATATTTAAGTAAATATTATAATAATTATTTAATATCTTGTAATATTCAACTTAATGTTAAAGCACCTACACTTTATACTCAAAGCACTTAAAAGAAATAATTAAATTTGGATGAAAATTTTAAAGCAATAAAAATATATTTTTCAAGCACCTACACCTACACATATAAGTTGAAGCACCTTCATCAAACACTGAAAGCCTCAACAAATGTAAGTTCAAAACACTGTCATCAAACACTCGAATCCCCAACAAATCATAAAAGAAGCACTTTCAACAAAACTTAAAAGCACTTACATGCATAAGTTAAAGCACCTTCATCACACACATGAAACCCCAACAAATCATAAAAGAAGCATCTTCAAAAAAATTAAAAGTGAAGACTAAATCAGATAGAGAATCAAAAGTGGTTTGAAGCATACTGGAGTCAGGTGTAGCTTGATGTCGGTGGAACGGTTTTGGCGCAAACCATTTCAAATACCGAGCACAGCAGTCTTGTGTCGTTTTGTATTAAACGCAACGCTTCAATGTCGTTTCATCACCTTGACAGTTAGTTTGTTAATTCAGCTGGTAGTTAGTTTTTCAACTGCTTTCTTGGTCTGTGATATAAAAGAGGTTGTGCTCTCTTCTGGTGTTTGCTATGAGAAAAATAGAGCCACACTTTGTGTGAAGAATGTAACCTTCTTGCTGGGATTTTGCTTTCAGTTTCTCTTCAATAATAACCGTTTTCTTCAGCAAAGATTTCATGTTCTTCAGCAAAATTTACATGGTATCAGAGCTACCAGGAAGATCTGGTGATGTTATATCTCTTTTGTGAAATCTTTGCTTGCCTGAAATCATGTCCTCCGATACAGAATCAATAAACACTGTTAGAAATTCAGTCCGAGCTAATTTCTACAGAGGAAATCCAAGATCAAGAAGGAATGAGGTTGATGATCCTTTTGATCTTCAAAGCTCTGACAACTCTAATCTGGTGCTAGTTGCAGAAGCTTTGAATGAGCACAATTATATCACATGGAGCAGATCGATGATTGTAGCCATCATATCAGGGAAAACTGAAGTTCTTGACATGAGAAATCCAAATTCCAAATCTGGATGATACTCTCTATGAGAGATGGGATAAGGTGAATTCTACTTTGATCCCATGGATTTTGAATTAATTTCTAAGAAAATAGCAAGAGGTTTCATGTTTTGTGAGAATGCAACTGTATTGTGGAATGAATTGAAAGAAAGATTTGGAGATTGCAATGGACCTTTAATTCACAAATTAAAAAAGGATATCTGTGAGCTAAAACAAGGAAATGATTTAGTTGCTGTTTATTTCACTGAATTGAAAGGTTTATGGGATGAGTATGCCTGCTTAAAACCTAGAAAGAGATGTAATGTTGATTGTGTCAATTATGCTTGTTTACCTGTTGAGGAAGAGGAAGATAAGCTTCATCAATTTCTGATGGGACTGAATGAAGAATACAGCTCTATTAGACATCAAATCTTGCTGATGGATCCTTTTCCTAGTGTTGGAATGGCCTGCCAGATTATTAGTATAATTGAATCTGTGCATGAAGGCTATCAGGAAATACTATACAACTCAGCTATGGCAGTTATAGTCTATAAGGATTCATAAATTCTTTATCAGATGAAGGCTGCAACTTCTGATCACTATGAGGATTCAAACAGTATGAGGAAGAGGAATGTAAGGAGATCTGATTTGAAATGTGAACAATGTGGAAAGCTGGGACATCTCAAAGAAAATTGCTTCAAGATTAAGGGATATCCAGAATGGTGGGAAGGAAGGAGAGATGTGTCAGTGATGCCTCTTCCTGCTCAGAATCCATCTTTTGCTCCACACAACTATCAAAGAACCTTTCAGAAACACATTGCTCATGCTGTAACTGAGGAAGAAGACACACCACTTGGTGACATGAATGTCAATTTGGAGGCCTTGATAACAAGAATAGTTAAGACTCAGTTTGAAAGGAAGCAGAAAGGAAAGGAGCTGATGCAGAATCAAGGTGATTCAGCCAACTATGCACATTACCATGACTTTGAAGGTAGCATTGATACAAACTTTTCACTTAATGTGTTTGCTTTAAATGATGATAATTGGATTGTGGATAGTGGAGCTTCAAGTCACATGTGCATGAATTTGTCAGTTTTCAACACCATATATTCTGTTCAGAATGTTACTCCAGTTTACATGTCAGATCACACAACCAAATTAGTCAGAGCCTTAGGAAATATCTGTCTCAATCCATTAATCACCCTATATGATTTTTTAAATGTCCAAGATTTTAAATACTATTTACTCTCTGTAAATAAACTCACAAAATCAAGTCCACATTTTTTCACCTTCTTATCCACTCATTGCCTACTGCAGGACCTCAAAACTAAGAAGGTTCTGGCAGTGATCAAACAACACAATGGCCTATACATCCTTGATCCTAAGTCTTTTCATTCAGAGGTCATTCAACAGAGACTTCAGTCAGTTTACACACATTCAATGCCCAGAAATCCAGAAATAAGTGCTATGGTCAATAAGTCAGATTTGTCCTTTAAATGTTGGCATTATAGATTAGGTCATCCTTCTGTTGATTTAATGAAGCATCTCAATGAAATCAAAGCATTTCCTGATAAAAATGTTTGCTCCATTTGTTCTATGGCAAAACATCATAGGCTCCATTTTCCATCAAGTACTTCATTTACAGATACTCCTTTCTTTTTAATACATGTTGATCTTTGGGGACCATATAAATTGTGTTCTATTACTGGTTGCAAGTACTTCCTAACCATAGTGGATGATTTTACCAGAAGCACTTGGACTTATCTTGTCAAATCAAAGGATTATGTGTCATTTCTGCTTAAAACTTTCTTTGTCATGATCAAAACTCAGCTTAATGCTTCAGTCAAATATTTGAGATCAGATAATGGAAGTGAATTTGTGAATGCTGAGTGTCATAAACTATTCTCAGACTTTGGAATTTTGCATCAAAAATCTTGCCCCTATACTCCACAACAAAATGGAGTTGTGGAAAGAAAACATCAACATTTACTTCAAATAGCTAGAGCTATTCTGTTTCAATCTCATCTTCCTAAGATTTTTTGGGGAGATGCTATTTTAACAGCAACCTATCTCATTAACAGATTACCTACTCCTACTCTCTCTTGGTCTTCTCCTTTTCAGCTTCTTTTTAATACTACTCCTGATTTCCATAATCTCAGATCCTTTGGTTGTTTGGTTTATGCTACCAATACTTCCCCTCATTAGGACAAATTTGCTGAAAGAGCATATCCCTGTATCTTCATTGGTTATCCCACTGGACAAAAGGCCTATAAACTCTTTGATCTTCAAAATCATAGAGTTCTTATATCAAGGTATGTAGTTTTTCATGAAGACATCTTTCCTTATTCTGATCCTACACAGTTTTCTTTTTCTCTCCCTTTTCTTGATTCCACATCTTTTGATCTCACATCTGATCCTCCATCTCATCTCCTCTCTCATCACACACCTCCTTTTCATCCTGATATCATACTTTCTACTCCTTTGGAGTCTAACACTAGACACAGTACTAGAGTCATTAGACCTCCAATCTAGTCTAAGGATTATGTCTCTTCCACCTCTATTGTTCCAATCCATCCTCAGTCCATTATTCCTGCATATAATTCTTGTTCTTCTTCACAGGTTCCAGAACCATCTTCTTATCATCAGGAAAAGCATTCACCAGAGTGGATTCAGGCTATGCATAATGAACTGGTTGCCTTGGAGCAAAACCACACCTGGGATTTGATGCCATTACCTCCTGGAAAGAAAGCCATTGGCTCAAAGTGGGTTTACAAGCTGAAATATAATGCAGATGGCACTCTTGATAAACACAAAGCCAGACTGGTTGCCAAGGGTTTTATTCAGATAGAGGGGATTGATTTTTTTGAAGTATTCTCTCATGCGGCTAAGGTTGTTACCATTAGGATGCTTCTTGCTTTGGCTTCAGCTTCTAATTGTCATATTCATCAACTGGACATCAACAATGCTTTCCTTCATGGTCAGCTTGATGAAGAGGTTTATATGAAGCTTCCTGGAGGTTACTCTACATCTGATCCTACTTTGGTTTGCAAACTGACCAAAAGCCTCTATGGTCTGAAGCAGGCTTCTGGACAGTGGAACAAAGAGTTTACTCAGCATCTCTTGACTATGAACTTCAATCAATCTCACCATGATCACTGTCTCTTCCTGAAGTTAAGTTCCACATATGTTTTGGCTTTGATTGTTAATGTTGACGATGTCTTAATCATGGGTACCTCTCTTGATGCCATTGCTGCAGTTAAAGTATCTTTGCATCAAAAGTTTACCATTAAAGACCTTGGAGTTGCTCACTACTTCTTAGGTCTGGAATTGAACAGATCAAGCACTGGCTTACATCTCAGCCAGAGCAAGCATATATCTAATATTGTTTCAGATTGTGGTCTCATCAACTGTAAACCAACAGCCACTCATCTACCTTTTACTTAGGTAGTTCATGACGAGTCTTCTCCATTTATCTATGATCCCAGCCTTTTCAGAAGACTTATTGGTACGTTATTGTATCTCAACTACACTAGACCTGATGTCACATTTGATGTGCACCAATTAAGTAAATTTGTGCAACCTCCTACTCATCATCATCTTTCCGGTTCCTTGTACATTGTTAAGTATCTTCACCATCATCCAGATCATGGCTTGTGTTATGCTTCCAGCAATGATCTTAGGCTTCATGCCTACTGTGATGCGGATTGGGCCACTTGCAAGATCTCTAGAAGGTCTATCACTGGTTATGTTGTTTTCTTGGGTTCATCCTTGATTTCTTGGAAATCCAAGAAGCAATCTACTGTATCAAAGTCTTCTGCTGAGGCAGAATACAGGAACTTGTCCATGACCTCCTGTGAAATTAAATGGATCAGTTACTTGGCTAGAGATCTTCACTTGCAGATTCAGTTTCCTATTCCTTTCTTCTATGACAATCAAACTGCTTTGCATCTTACTGCAAATCCGGTTTTTCCTGAACGCACTAAACACTTGGATATTGACTGCCATTTGGTTCGGGATTATTATCTTGAAGGTTTCTTGCTTCCTTCTTTTGTATCATCTCGAATGCAATTGACAGATATCTTAACCAAGTCCTTACCACCTGCTCCATTTCGGGCCAATCTTTTCAAGCTCAGCTTTTGTTCTTCCAAAGATGATCTTGAGGAGGGGGTGAAGACTGAATCAGATAGAGAATCAAAAGTGGTTTGAAGCATACTGAAGTCAGGTGCAGCTTGATGTCGGTGGAACGGTTTTGGCGCAAATCATTTCAAATACCGAACGCAGCAGTCTTGTGTCGTTTTGTATTAAACGCAACGCTTCAATGTCATTTCATCACCTTGACAGACAGTTTGTTTTTGGTCTGATATAAAAGAGGTTGTGCTCTCTTTTGGTGTTTGTAATGAGAAAACCAGAGTCACACTGTGTGAAGAATGTAACCTGCTTGCTGGGCTTTTGCTTTCAGTTTCTCTTCAATAATAACCGTTTTCTTCAGCAAAGATTTCAGGTTCTTCAGCAAAATTTACACTTTGAAGAGAAAAGTATCAGTCATTTTCTTGGCATTGATTGGATTACTGATGCTACTGTTTACTTTAGGTTATTGATGCTGATTTTACTTTGCCTTGTACTATCCCTCACTTTTTGGATCAATCCCTTAATATGTGTCCTACCTATATGAAATTGTAACGAAGGATTGCAAGAATGACGATCATCTTCCCTATTTTTTTCTAGTCATAGCAAGTGGGTAAAATCACTCTCTGTTCTCCTTTTTTTTTGCTTTATCTTTTGTTTATCATTTTTTTTGCCCAGCTTCTGTTTGTATGGAGATTATTTCTCGGTGATAAGTGCGGTGTTATTTTTTAATCTGTGAGGATGAATTTCATTACCTAGTAAGAATAAAATTACAGTTATGTCGAAGTGTGCTAACGAGCGTGTTTCGGTCATTGGAAGTCTACCTACTTTTACAATAATAAACCTAGCGAAAACTATAGCAAAAATACGTGTTTCCTTAACCACAGACCTTGACATCTGCTTAGAACTGTCAATTCGGTTAGTCGGATCAAGTTCGACACTTTTCAAACTGATCCGTTTCAACCAGAACTTGTTTGACCAAAACTCGAACCAAATCTGTTTGTTGGGGTCAAAATTGGGTCGGATTGAGTTATTCGGATCAGGTTCGGTCAAAATCTGTTTGTCGGGTTAAGTCGGGTCAGGTCGGGTTGAAATGGGTCTGTTTGAAACGTGTCAAAATGAGTTCGGGTTGAAACAAGTCGCAGTCTGTTGGTCGGGTTGGTCAGGTCAAGTTGAAAAGTGTCGAAATCTGTTTGTCGGATCGGATTGGAAAAAAACTAGAATATGAAAGAAAAAGGTTTTGAAAAATGGGTTACGGTATCAGCTACTCTAAAACATGTGCTAGTGTTTCTTAACATTTCACCGAAAAATTCATTTATTTAATGTCTATATTTAGGCAAGAATAACAAAAATCATGTATTTTGAAGCAGTGGATAATGGGTAACACAATTTTGACTCACACTGTAATTTTCCAATATTGTGTAGTAGAAGTAATCAATGTTGACTTTTGAGGCCCCTCCGTTCACTCCTATATATCCAAACCGCAAAGTTCCAAATATTTTGAACTAAATAAATTACTAACCATATGGTCAAAATTAGATTGATTATGTTGGTTATTTTCCCGGTTGATTATGGATCAAGTTATGTATGTTATTTCTCGAGTTGAATCGGTTACAAGTTGATTATGGGTCAGTTTGAATCGGGTTCAAATTGAAACGTATTCAGATTGAATCATTTTTGGGCCGGAATAAGTTTCCAGGTTGATTAAGTTGTGTAGGGTCAGGGTCTACACTATCAGGTTAAAATTGAGTTCGAGTTGAGTTCGGGTTCGGGTTTGGACCCGGATTATCGGGCCAATATCGGATTTCGGGTTGAGTTCGGGTCGAGTGGTTTCGGGTTAGGGCCCAGCTTATCAGGTCAAAATCGGGTTTTTGGTTGAGTTTACGTCGAGTCGGGTTCAGATCAATATTTTACGAGTCAGAATCAGTTCGGATTGAGTCCGATCGAGTCAGTTCGGGTCGGGTCAAAAATTCAGGTAACAGCTCTACATCCGCTATAATTCGACAGTATTATTAGACACATTTGTATATAATTCGGTGGTATTACCAGAGAATTCCATACATAGCTCATCATGTTATGACACTGTAATTTAATTACTACATGGCGAGCAAGGTAACGAGAAAATTTAATATTTTAGAGAAATAAGTATGTTGGGGTGATGGACCAATGAATTTTTGACAAATTGTAAGTTGGTGAGGTCACAAGTTAGTTTTATTTATTTTTCCAATATTTTTATTCACTCGCTTACCATTGGTCAAAAATTCATTGGTCCATCACACAACGTACTCATTTCCCTAACATGTAAAATTTTCTCGCAAGACAACGTGCCCAACTCCATCCACTTATATCTCAAAACAGAAGAGACCTAGTAATGTAACTTCATTTTGCTACCCATTTTGGTGGTTTATGAAAGAAGGAAAAAAATGTCAGAGAAACATCCATCAGTGAAACAGAAAACCAGCACTCCAACCTCCTCATCCATATATCTTCCTCTTCGTCGGCGGCAAGATATAACTGAGTTTGTTGCGGCGGTGATGTTTCCATGTATAAAACTGCTGCCGGTGCGCCATGGCGTTCCTGAACTCCGGTTTCTGAAGAAGCTCGAGAAAGAAAATGCAATGCAGATACATAATGAATTTCACGTACTTGGGGCCAGGGGCGGAACCAGGAGGTGCTGGCGTCACCCCTACGATCCGGTGGCCCGAAATTAGGTATAAGCGCCACCGAAATCCATGGATTCCGCCCCCTTTCGTAAATTTGCAGGTGATCTTTCCTGCGAGCGGCGGCCGCTGCTGAGAATTGAGGAAGAAGACGATCCCATTTTTTATTTTTTTATTTTGTTTCCTAACTTATCAAAACGACGTCGTTTTGCTAAGTGAAACGACG
>JAULKJ010312965.1:0-19639 GCA_032355405.1 Rubia balearica | reverse complement strand
TCCAAGACACATGTTCGACAGTTAATATCTTTACCTACGTATAATAACGGCAAATAAAAAGTTACTTTTCAGAAACTTCGTGTTACGACGAATTGAGCGATATCACATATTTATATATTATTGTTCATATATCTATTCAAGTATGCGGTCAAACTTTGATAGAGAAAAGTGTCCAAAAAACACTTATGCCATTACTAGTGGGACGGAGGGAGGGAGTATGCTTTAGTCGCTTCGTTTCTCCCGTAATTGGGAAAACTTAGGACACACATTCGTATCTTCTGGGCTTCGGTGACTTAACTTTCATTATTCACCGACATACTGCCTACCCCCCAATTTCATCTAGGATACAAACAGCTTTACCTCTACTACATTTTACATAATACGTCAGCGACTACTGAGAATCAATACATTCAAAGAGGGCTGTTCTGCAATGTTTGCATGTCATACTGCCAATTACTGAAAACATGCTCCCATACTAATGGCAACCTTACTCCTACATATTCTACACCAATCGATTTGATCCATTACGTATCAAAAATGTCTGATACCAATTTTACGATGAACAAACTATTATCCACCAATTCCATTTTAAAAAACACATGCTAATTCCCGATGGATCAATTTTGGATCTCATTCGAGTTCACATAAAATGGTGGTAAATTTATGCAACATTTGGTTTCCGACTATAAGAGATGTGAAAACCAGTCACACAGGTCGATTTACATAATGGTACAAAAAGTAACCGGTACAAAATATATGATAAGATGAATTCAACATTATATGACATCAAATATTTACTATGAGTGTATTAGTTTATATTTAAGTTCACAGTTCACCAAAGTTTACATAAAAAGTAAATATGCAATTATTGGCGGGAGGAATGGAGTTTGTAGTATCAGAGCTCAGAAAGTCTGAGTATCAAAATGCAAATAAGCAATTGAGAGTGTGACGGAGGAGTGCTATTTTTGAGTGCTAATACAAGGATGTTAATTTTCGTGGCCACTGGACATCTTACTATTCAATACCAACTTGGGAGCAGTGGTCCATAAACTTGTACTCCCCTCGTCCCATAATGATCGGGCTATTTAATTTATCAAAGTCAAATTGGATTAACTTTGACCCTAAAGCTTTGCGTTGATAGTACAGAATAAATATATCTTGTGAGATACTGTTAGTTGCACCTTAAGATCTACTATGTTCTAAATATCAAATTGTTATACGGAATTGTTGTATGTAGTAATAGATATTTATGGCCAAACACGGTCTTTAAATATCTTGGAAAAATAAATAAACACGAAATTCAATCGAATGGTGAGGTAAATATTAAGTTTGGTTAATAATGATAACCGTGTGCTTCTTAATTCTTATCTTAATGTGAGGGCCATTATGCTAACCAGTTCCTAACAATTCTTGTATTATCGGTCTCCTCATAATTGAAAATGAACTAAATCTGCAAAAGGCGGGGAATGGTTCAACCACTCGCTTGCTGTGAGGTCCGATTTCAAGGCCCTATCCCCTAAACAAAGCCTTGGTCCAACCTTCTTCCATACTCCTTACCTCTTATCCTTTTCCTTAAGTCAACTACGAAAGGAAGCATTACAGTTCCACGAAACTAACTTCCAATATCTTTCAATGACGGATCCAGTGACTCTGGCGAGAACAATGGAGAAGATGAAGAACATTGAGGACGCTCTATTCTCTGGTAAATACATCCTTATGCTTGTGCTTTATTTGACTCATTTCCTAACCATTTCCCTCTTACAACTAAAGAAGAGGTCCTCCGTAAGGCAAATGTTCATTGTTGCGTACTCACATCCGTAATGGATGAGGTAGCGGATAAACTCCTAGCGTCCCACAAGGTTGTCAGATATTCCCTGTTATTCTTTTTAATATAACACCACAAGGTTACTCCTAGCGTCCCACAAGGTTGTTCGATATTCCCAGAAAACTTCGCCCGAAACTACCGCAACTCTGCTTCCTCCTAGTCCTTTGTGAAAAAGGTAGATGTGAGTTTGTTACTCCTATTGTGCACCCTTAGCAAACATATTATCTGCTGCACTTTCAGTTTCGCACCCAATGGGACTACTGCGGATATGATCCCATGGATAATGTTAAAACGTTATTATGAAGTGGAACTTGTCATTCTTTTACTAACAGATTTGGATCTGTTAATGGCGTTATTATTCTAATAAGTTGTGTAACCAATGAATAACTACGCCACATTTTTCTGAAGCTATAACATTATGCATGCAAAACTTAACAAACAGACTAACAGTCCATGTCATTCTATCCAACACAAGAGTTAAACATGTGTCAAGACCGTCTAATGAAACGTATAAAATAACCGTATTCAATTGCACTTTTCCTAACGTATAAGTGAAAAACTTCAAAGTCCTATACTATAACATTATCAGAACAGTAATCAGTGGGGGAGCGAAGGGGTCATAAAAATAAAAATAGCAAGTTCAGAAGCTTGTTCTGAAGAAGTTTCGATTCAGGGCAACAAAGGAATTCATAACAAAGGTAGATTACTGCATTACTAAACTAATACCATGGTCCGGAATCGACTTCGATTATCCAAAAAATTAGAAATCTCAAACAGAACAAGAAGCCAGCAATTGTTGTATTATTCATACAACAATCTGTTGGAATAGTGTCCTTCAGTCAATGTGAATTTTTCATATATAGTTGGAGGATTAATTACAGAGATAATTAATTCAATTATTTTGAGTGATCGAACTGTTTAGCTGGAAACCACTTTCGATCAACTAGCATCAATTATATTGGGCTTGCAAATTATTATGACTGAACCTATAGGGTCACACACAAAGTATGAAATTGGCTAAAAGAAATGACTATTGGGCAAGGAGCCCAAATAGTATTTATATGAGAATTGAATTTAGAACTCATTAAGTCTAATTGGGCTAGGCACAGATTGGCTTGGATTAGGGCTTCTTGGATTAATGATCATTCTGTATAAATAGATATATTTACAAAATTGTTAAGAAACATATTATTAGAATCCTGGCCGTTCTAGACGGCAGAAACCATAAACCAAGCCAATCATTCTCAGAAAACAAACCTCACCATAAAGAGAAGAACAAAGACTGAGTTTTTGCTTGCTGATAAACTTTCTAAGTTGACGGAGGTGTAGGCGATCCGATCATACTGTGTGGATACATAGAGAAATCACATCTGGGATTCTCGTCTCCGTGGTTGATCAAATTCGACGGTAAAGCACACTTCAAAGGTAATTTAAACTCTTAGATAGATTCAAATTAAATACATGCATGAGATCCGGGATCAGATAATTGATTTTTTGCTAAATTAGATTTAATCAATTCCTAACACAATCCAGCACTAAATGTTCATACATTCAAAACCCCTGAGGCAATCCATCAAACTGCAAGAGTTCGTCTTCCCAATTTGCATATCCTAATCTATTAAACTAGGAAGAAAACAACTCATGCTATGGCCGGTGTTGGTCCGGTGTGTGGTTCGATCCTGATGATGATATCTTTGAACATCTTCAACTCTGTTGCAACCCACAACTCGAACAAAATAGCATAACCAATCTGCAAATTATTATCAACCACGAATTTCTCCCATCCCTTAGGATTGAATGCTTCGCACTCACGTTCTAGCAAATGCCTAATAATTGAATGCGGTTCGGAATATTTGAGTACATATATGCATTCAGTATTGGCACTCTAAATTGTAAAATGATTCGGCCAGTTCATAGTATAACATGTCCAATTAAATTTCTTGTAACAGAACCATTACCGGAAGTGGACACTAGAAAAAAGTTTATGCCTTCTGTTTCATTCGACTTTGGCTATATTTTCAAATCTCCATTTAAGCATACATTCGTTCTATATAAATGATATTCTATACTTGGACAGTTTATTTTTTTAACACAGACAACATGGTAAATATATCACGTAATTCATATTTATTAAGATAATATATTTAACTAACGGCCAAGATAGATTCCATTTCATTTCATTCCGTTCCATGCATTCTCACATTAATACATATTCGAATATGTTACATACTTCTCGGCGACTGTTATTCCCATATAATATTAACATATCATTACCTAATTGTCATGCACAACGGCGGCCGTAAATGAAGATAGAAGTGATGCAGTATCAAATCGCACTGAGGTTTCTATCACTGAATGTGAGGTATTGCCAAAAGTTTGTGGCGGTATCTCCACTTATCACTAGGGAACCTGAAAAGGCATGATATCACAATAAACTATAATCCTGTCGGTGTTTCATTTGTGATCACAGCCTATTTTCTTGCATTTTAATAGTAATAGACTCCACTTCCATGGACGCCGTGGTTCCTTCCCCCGAAGGAGTTCACTTTCAATGTACTTCTTCTAAAATATAATGTACTTTTGCCATGGACGTCGTGGTTCATGTCCCCTCACCATTTTTAGGATGAACAACATATTTCGTAGTTCATTGTCTAGACTTGTCTTTCTCCACTTCAATAACAATCAGTCACCTATGCTAACCACATCATTACTCACATGCTAACAATTCCTTGTTATAAGAAACTGAACAAGCAATTTGTAACAAGCCAATATGCTCTGTACTTGGACTAATGGTGGAATTAATTCCAGTCCTTAAACAAAAGTGCAATCATCTGATTGTAAGGATCCAAAACCAAACGCCCATAAAGTTGAGTTCTCAAATTTTCATCTTTCCAAACAGGGCTAATCAGCCCTATCCTACACAGCTCAATGGCCTATCAGGTTTTCCCTAAGCCCAGAATATATAGTTACATGTTGCAAGTAAGTATTACCCAGCTGGCCTAAACAGACACCGAGCAAAACGAATGCGGCAAAGGTAATGAAGGGATCTTCAGCAGCAAAAACAATTTTAGTTACGTTAATCCCACATCAAACAGTCCAATTTCCATTATTTGGGACATTGCAGAAAGCTGAATAACGGAATTCTCGATGTTGCATGCGGATGGCCACTGACTCCATCATCACCAGGACGCACACTACCTCCACCCGCATCAGAGTTGCCAAATAATGTTCGCTGCACATAACAATAGAAGATGTACATAAATTGAGGTAATAGAAACTTCATGCTTGTACAAAAATTGGGTGAAAAAAAGGTTTTAAGTAAAACCATTATACCTGTGATGCTACATTGCTCCTAATAGGAGTCGAACCGGGATTCGCTCTTCCCCCGCCCCTTCCTCTCCGTCCTTCTTCTCGACGATCTCTAGAAACAAGGTCAATGGTAGAAACCTTCCTTTTCAACTAACCCCTGTCACGACCGCGCCTATGTAACGGATCCTTCACGGAGTCGGCATCTGGTTCATCCTAGATTTCAGGTCCCACTCCTTTAGTTTGAGGAACTCCAGCAGATTTTCTCCCATAGACTCTTCCTATTCCCGACACAAAATCCTTACTCAGCCTGTCAGGAATCTCCGACTTTGCCTCCAAGTCAGACTTCACCTTACGAAGTTCTGCCATTCCTTCTTTGTAGAACACTTCATCGTTCATAATCATAACACATATTTCATCACAAATGCTATGCATGGCCTCATACCTGTCGTACCCGACTAGAGCTTTCCCAAAGATGATCGACATGGGGTATTTCTCCTTCAAGTACTTCTGGAGAATGTCTTTGCACCACCTTCGACCTATAAACTTCTTAACTACATCCTTCACTTCCTCCTCCCAAAAGACACGGAGTGAATGAGCACACAGTATCCGCGTGAACTCAAAATTCTTGCACACACAACGTATGTCCATCAAATTCCTATCAAGCGTAGCCATGAAGTTGCACTTTTTCGTCCATCCTGGATGAAAATCCTTCACATGAACATTGTACTCTACCACTCCGCCTTCATCCCTAACTTTCGATGCGATGTTCTTACTCATCTCAGTCAACTCGCCATGGAACTCCTTGAGTTTTGCCCTCGTAAATTTTTTCTCAAACACAGCTTCAAATGGATGGATGCTGGTCTCACGTGAACATAAGTTCGAACACTTGAAAGTTGTATCTTCCTCCTCTTTAATCCTCTTGCAACCCGCTTGGCCGTACCTGTCTACAAACTTGGTGAGGTTTGTATTAATATTCACAAACCCCTTGAAGAAATTATTCATCCCCTCACTCCACTACGTTGATGAAATCCCCGCCTAAAATTCCCCTCTAAAAAAACTGGCACCCACTTCGCCCTCCTCTCAAACATTTCCACCATCCAAGAATTGGACTCAACTTCGAACTTCCGCGCAATTTCCTTCCAACTTCCCTCAAACTCTTCCACAGTAAATGAATCATGCAACGATGCTAACAATTCACGGTACAATGCTTTCCATTCAGGTGTACACCCCAAATTTTGAGCAGCATTGTGCATTATATGCCATAACCACCACCTATGCTTGGCACGTAGAAATGCTATTTCAATCGCCTTCCTAAGCACACCCCAAATATACAATAGAATTAATTAATTTTAGAAACTCTCAAAACAACTACTATCCTACAACTTTAAGAAAATATAAGTCATAATTTCACATAGTACCTATCACTTTGTCTTGGTCTGTCAAAATGAATAAAGGGACGTTGCCCATACACCTCTTACGTGTGTGGACAGCCACACGAAAATACTCGTGTCCTCCTTTCCCAGCAGGGCACAACCAAACAACATAGATTGTCCATGGTGATTGACTCCGATGAAAGGCGCAAAACGGCATCCTATACCAATTTTTAACTAAAGTGGTGTTGAAGGACACTAGATTGCCAAACACTTTATATATAATTCCCTACACCTTGAATCTTCCCAGAACATGGTCTTTAACTTACTTTAAGCGTCAACTTGGTACTCGTAAAAAAAACTGGGAAACTCACCCCGCATTTTCTTAAAATGCACTTCCATTGTGGCAAAATCATCGTGCTTCATAACTTCCTCGACTGAAAATAAATGAAGTTACGCATATCCTCCTCTGTGAACGGGGCCTCCATATACCCCTTGTACTTATTCACAAATATGTTGAAGATGTGGGGTACTGAGACACCAGAGCTATGGAGCTCCAAAATGAGCCTTTGATCGGACATACAAATTATCCGATACTGTGGCAACCGGTTGGAGTCTTCCGGCACACATGTGTGATTATGTCTATCTTCTAAACATGTGATCCTCCACATCCCATCCACGTTGCGGCTCGTATTAACCCGGTACATACAATTTGTATTGAACATTAGAGTGGTCCGGTTGGGCAAAGCAAATCTTGACACAAATATGTCGGCTTTCTGGAAAACTATGTGGATTCTAAAGTGGTTAGCATAGGTGCTCTCCATTATCCTCTCCCCATGCGCGCTATAGGGGATACCAACCTTCTTCTGCTCACCATACCGCTCCAAACTTCTAATGGCAGCCTGGAATCCCATAGAATGCGCATATCGATCAATGTGCGAGACAAACTCTTCACCTGTACTGAATACCATCCCCTTTGCAGGTTTTGAAACACCACCCACACGACTACCTAAAGGCTCACTGTCAACCCTGTTACCGATAATTAGAAAAACAAGATCCCTTCTATCCCCTTCTTCCTCAACGACTAACTCCTCATCATCACTCAACAAGTCTTCCGTATTTCCATCCATGTTCAGATCTCCAACATCACGCGGAACTTCATTTGAGACTTCTTCATCATGGATAGAATGCAAGTCATCACAGACCGAGCTACGGACAACTTCACCAGCTACCCTCTCCCCATGCAGAAACACTTCATCTTCATCCAATTGCTCTTTCAATCCCACATTCAAATCAATCTGTTTATGTACTACTCCGTTCAAATCAACAACTGATCCAGCAACACAGGGAGGGATCATTTCAGCTTCAACACAAACGGCCATCTTCATCTAAATCAACATTCAGGTCAAAACCTATAACAGAACACATCTGCACAAACATGAACACAAAGAAACTAGTTACACAGAAAGGAAACAAGTACTACATACATGGAAAGTTCAATGGGGCCAGTTACATTAATTCTCGTATGTACCATTTATTCACTATTTTCTGCAACGATATCCTTCTAGTCGAAAAATTACTCATTCAATAGTAAATTGGTGTGATATTCGTCCCTCTAAACCAATTCATTAGATCACATAGATTTGGAATTTCAGCATCTTTGTCTGCGGGATGATCTCCATTTCAGTACTTAGTTACCACAACTATCCTACACATGCTAAATTCAGCTTCTCATTTTTCCAGATGCTTTATTTGAATCTTCAGATACCCTTCATTAACACATTGACAAATGAAACTCGTTCTTTGGGAATAAACAAAGTCATTACTAAAAAATGACTGCAGTACAAGAACGGCTAGTTACCTCTTCACACAAAATATGAAGAATGGTCGGAAAGACCCCGAGTTGACCAGAAACCCTACATCGCCTGGGAATTTAGCATGAGAAAACAGAGCCACCAAACTTCCAGCCAAACAGGTACCTACATCCAAGCACGACCGGTGGAATAACTCCCTTGCTACCTACATTTGACTCTGACATGCGACCGCCCAGTGGGGACTGGGCCATGAAGGGGGGTGATCATCGATCCCTCGTCAAAGCGCACACTTCAATTAACAATTTGGAGCTCAAACTTCACTAGGGAAAACCTAATTTCAGATGGAATTTGGAGGTTTGGGAATTCGGTGACGGAGTTGTTTCATAGGAGGTGGGGCTGTACAGGGGAAGGCGGGAAGAGATTAGGCAAAAAGGTTTCGAAACTCAACTGCTTCCTTGTGCTTCACTCGCCAACTGCTTCCGTTCCCTTCACTCGACAACTGCTTCTTGTGCTTCACATGCTTGGTCGGCCAACCGGGAGGCGCCATATGGGGGTGGACAAGCCGGAGGGTGTATCTATATTTCTCCCTTTTTTGTATTCATTTGAAATGTAATATTGTACTATGCTGTACTATGAAGAAATTGGTTTGTTTTGTCACATCCCAGGAAGAATGGAAAAGGTATGGTGGAATGGATCATTTAGTCATTGCTCACCTCCTAATAGCTTCATGGATGCCAGGTATTAGCGTTGGCCTGCAATGTTTGTTCTTTCGAATTTCGGAAAGTATCCCCCAACTGTGCAAATGTGGATAAAGATATCATTGCACCTTATAAACACACCAGATAACACCAGTGTCGATGCACAATTATGAATGAAAATTTAAAATATAATGTAATTTATAATTTAAATAAGTAATGAGTTTTTATATTTAAAGGTGATCAGTTCATTGACGGATAGTATATGAGAATTACCCACGAAGCATTATATAAAATAAAATAAAATATTTATTAATACTATAAAAATTACTAAAAGAAATAATAACATAAAATAAAAAAAATATAACATAATTTATACTCGTGCAATGCACGATTTAAAATAAGCAACAATAATTATTAATATTTTATTATATTTATAAATTATAAGTAAAATTTAATTTAATTTACTATTTATTGATAATTAGTAAAATATTTTGTATGTACATGAAAATAATATATATTTATTGCAAAGATGGAAGATAAATTTTGTATAGATATACTATCAAAAATAAATAATATAAAAATAATTTTATATGGAATAAGCAAAGGTGGAGAGAGAGGAAGATGGAAGGAAGGTTAAAGAACAAGAATGGACGTTTTTCAGTTTAGGAGAATAAAAAAGACATAATCAATTTTCAAAGTAATGGAAATTAATTAAATGAGGCTAACTAACGCGTCAAACTTTGAAAGTGCCACTTGTCAGAACTTTGTGAAGTTGACATGGTTAAATACGGAGGTGCCACTTAATCAAGAAGTTACTCTTTTAGTATGAAGTTGATGCGGTTAAATACGGAGGTGAATTTGAATATTATTATATATAAATAAAAAATATATTTTTAATGTAATTTAGTTATTTGATAAAATATTAATAAACATCACATTAACAAAATAACATTATCTTTATCAACATTTCATGCATATGGATTTCAAAGAATATGAAAAATGATCAAAATTTTGAAGATTTGATTGTAATATCATACCATTGCATGTTTGATAAATATATGCTTATTATTATCATACTATTTTTAATTAAAAATAAAATATTTAATTTAGATGATAATTTGACTAATTAAACTTTGTGCAATTGAGTTATATATGTCCATTTTCTTCTTTTTAAATATATTTTTTAAAATATATTGTGATTAATTGATAACATTGTGTTATTTCACTACCATCTATAAATCATTTTCAACCAAAAAAGACAATATAGGGAAGCTCATTTTTTATTATACATTCTAGGGAAGACAAAAAAAACTTCCATGGTCAATGAATATTACTCCATAAATTATTTTCAGACAAAACCTGCACGAGTTTGGACATTTCTGACAGCACCAGTGGCGGAATCAAGGTCAAATATAAGGAGTGACTTATTTATAAGGATAAAAAAAATTGTATGTACGTTAGATCTGAATTTTTTAAATTTGGGATACAGTTAGTAATTCAAAAATAATTGATTGAATTAGAAAAATATAAAGTGTGAGCTTTAAATTTGTATTCAAAAATAAATCTAAATTCATAATTATAGAGAAATTTTAAAAAAAAATTGTATATTATTAAAATATCAATATTTTATAATTATCAATTATACGTAAAGTTAACATTTATGTTATCTAATTTAATAATTAAATAAAAATATAATATAATGTAGTTATATTGATATGTACTAAAATATACCATTCTAAAAAATTAATTAACAAAAATTAAATAAATTCTTACCAAAAGGATTGTAAATAAAATTTACATAAATAATTAAACAATTAAAAGAATTTACAAATAAAATCTTTCCATGCTATATATTTAATATTTATATAAAATATTTTATACTGATTTTTTTTCACAAAACTAAAATATATTATAAATACTTATATAAATAAAAATAATTTATACTATCTATTATTATATATGTTAACATAGTAATTTTTAGATATTTTTGTAGGAAAATTAAATTACATGGAAAGAATTGAATGCAGAGAGTGAAAAAGAATTAGTAGATGAAAATGATTCACTTATTATCATGAAATGAAGTATGATAATTTTAAAAACAAAAAACAAAATGAAAAGTGTATCAAATTTAAAAATAAATATTGTAAAAATATGTATTGTGAAATAATTTCTATAGCAAATGGATAATGATAATATAGAACAAGGAAATAGACAAAAATTTGTTTACAAATACATTCTTTTATAACGAATGATTTCTGATTATCTTTTATAATAGCAATAAATATAGAAGCATAATTTGCGAAGTAGATCGATTAAATTGATTTGAAAAGGTTTTAGATATACATAAATAAATAAAATAAGGAAGGAATACATAGTAATTGATGAAGGAAGAAATAGATAGTAGTAATTGAAACTCTCTTAACATTCAATGCTGATAAGTCGCCAAAAACTTAGCCAGCATCCCCCTCTCTCCCGTCTTCTCGTATCCCTTCTTCTTCAATATTTTTTCCCATCTTCCCATAAGGGGAGATGGGGATCAATAGTTTATTTTAATTTATGCTTTGTTATTCAATAAGTGTGAGATTTGTCTCTACATATTAGTTTTATTTTTCGACCTAATCGATTATATCGTTGTGTTCATGATATGATAGTTCGATTTAGTTGTTCACGTTGATATATTGTTCTCGATCTACTTATTTAGATCGTGTGTTCATAATTTTATTTGTGGGTTTCCATTAATTTAGATACGTCAGATTTGTATTTTTCAAAGTGTTTATAGTTTGGACAATATAGATCGTAGTTAGATCAATTGGGGTTACAGTAGTAAAGATCCCTGTTTTCCGCAGTGATATTGATGTGTGATACGCTCCTCTCTACCAAGTGGTCATGATTTTTGTGGGAAGCAAATTAATATCCCCAAGGGTGATGTTACAGTTTTTATTGGATGTCTAATTTGTAATAGTACAGACGATCAGTTTGGTTGACATATAATTTAGATATCCTTGAAATATGTTAGTTATTGCTAGATGTTAGTTAGGTTGGATGTCAATTTCACTCATTGTAATAGCCGCTGAACATTTTTCCCATCATTTTGGAATGATTGCTTTTTAAAAAAAACATTCAATGCTGATTATTGTGACATTAATTACGTAAAGGTGTTGTTTTTTAATTTTCTTTTTAATGCAAATGATGTGGCAATATAATTTGGTTTAGTGTGGAAGTGACACATGCCCAAAAGCTTGTTGTTTTAGTAGTATAATAATAATACATAGATGGATTGTTAGAAGTTGTGTAAATAATATGAATGATTTTGATCTCCGTCCGACTCTGCTCTTATTTCAGGGAGCCATATATAGAAAAGATGTGAGTGATTTATTTATTATCTGAATTCCTAATCTAATCTATTCCATGTTTTTTTCCATTTTCCTCCCTAATTTTTTAAAAAAATTAATTGCCATTAATTGCAACATTTAGGTCAGCTTTGTATATTTCCATCTGTGTGTTCTGTTAAACTATGAGCATAAGAGGAAGGAGTCATAAATTAATTTACATTTATGATTCAATTCATGGAGGAACTATTTGTCAAGAATTGTTCTATCTGCTAAAATGACGAGAAGGATGTGCCTTTCTCATTTGAGTTAGTTAATCTACTCAGTTTTAGTTATTTTTGTGGTTTATTAATCTGAATCTTTCTATCTTTTATTGTTTCCCGAGAAAATTTTGTATGTGAACATTTTAAGTATGTGTAAGTGTGGGTCAAATAATAATTTGACAAGTGTCCAATTAAAACACACTTGAGTGCATCCCCACTTTTCTCTCTTTATTTTTAATTATAAATGGACACTTATCAAATTATCATTTGACCCACAGCTACAAATATTTAAAATGTCCACATACAAAATTTTCTCTGTTATTACTTTTAAATGTAGATGATGATGTTCATTTGAGAAAATCTAGTCGAATACAATCAAAATCGACTACAACAAATGGTAAAATGGTATGTATATGGTTGAAATATTAACTTTGTGTTTACTTATTATGTATAATTCGTTAGCCCTTCTATTTTTATGTTTTGTTTTTTATATTGTAGTTGGAGATGATGTGATGAGAATAAAGAAAGGATTGGTAAAGAATTATGATTTGTGGTTTGCTTTTATTTTTATTGAATAAGTTATGTTTTTTATCTCATTTGGTTTTATTATGATGATGTTGAGGCTGTGATTAATAATCACCAGTTTTAAAAAATTTTAAAAAAATCATGTTAGATTAATATTTTATGCTTTATTATCATTTTTATGTAGTTAGTTTCACTGTTTATGTCATTAGTTGATGTGTTGATATGTTTAATATTTGTATATTTCAGGTTAATTTTGTTATTGTGGTTTATTTTTATTTATAGCCTATTAGTTTGGGTATTAAAATCATTAGTTTCTTTGTATCTTGTAGCTGTGGATGAAGCTGTGATCAATAATCCTCCAGCTTTAACGAATATTCAAGAAGCCAGTTAGATTAAGTCTTTATGTTGTTAGTTTGACTGTTTACATTATTAGTTTATTTACTTATATGTTATTTTGTTATGTTATACAGGTGTTGCTAATGTTGTGATTAATACAACATTTGGAAAATTTTCTTTTTAACTTTATTATTGTACTTTATTTATATGCATAACTTGTTTAGGTATTTAACTCATTAGTTATGTATATGAAGCAGAGACTGAAAAAGAAGTTGTTGTAGTTGAAACTGGTAAGTTTAATATTTTTGTTTGTACTTTTTGAATAATTATCTTAGTTATTTCATGCTTTTCTTTATTATGTTATACAGTTGTTGAAAATGAGAATAATGCGACCAAGTTGTAACTCGTTATATGTATGAGATGTTGGGGAAGGTTCAGAATGATATGACCAAGGGATCGCGCAACTCACAACCAAGTGAAGGTGTTAATGAACGAACCCAAATTCAGCCGGATGCTTATGATGACTCATAAGAGTTTTGGAAAGAAAAATTATTTGCTATGATTGATGAATGTGTCAATAATTTGGGGAGGAGGCCATAGAAAAAATCTTCCTAGTTTTAACTTGTTGAAGGAAGATAATTTAGGGGCTTCCACAACTGGGCAACCCCCAAAAAAAGGATGAACTTGTTTGCAATAGTTTATTGAAATAAAAAAGTAGTTTGTGTTTGTGGTGTAATTTGAATATTTAGTTGGTTTTATTTGAATGATGAATGATTTTGTTTTGGTGTAATTCTGAATGTTGAATTTGCTAGGTTGTTGAATTTGTTTCATCATAACTGGATTAAAACTTGCAGTTTTTTATGATGATTTTTGTACTAACTTAGTGCTAAAGTTTATTTGTTTAGTTCGATTGTTTTATGGTTTAGTTTGTTATTAAAGTTTAACAGTTTGTCTAGCATTGCTATTTTTGGTATTTAAATTTCGTTGATTATATTTCATGTATCGTTTTTCTTAGTTCACTGAATAGGTTGGAGTTTTATGTTATAAGTTATGGTTGTGATTTGTTTGATTGTTTAACACTTCAGTTTGATTATTTAGTTGTTTAGTTTTAACACTATCAATTTTATAGCAATGTGTTTTGTTTAGTTTGCGATCCTATTATTTTAATTTTTATAATGTAACATTAGTTCATGATATGAATCTCCTTGCGAAAACTCTAAATTGTTGAATTTTAGATCTTTAACTAAACGAGGGATCTCGCAAACCCTAGTAAAGTCACAAAAAATGATCAAAACTATCCCTCGGGATCTTGAACAGCTCAAGATAGTGAAGCTAACTAGCCCTCATGATTATTTCACAAATAGATTGTATTGATACTTAATTAACCTTCGGATTAAGCAACAATAAAGAATGCTCGCTAGCAATTGAGAATATCTCTAAATTCTGAACATAATGTGTATAAAATGGTGAGGAACAAGCTCGGTCAACCCCTTTATTTATAGGGTAAATCTCGGCCCAAAACCCTAATCACAAATGGGAACTGAATCGACTTATGGCAGTTATAAAAAGATAAAACCATATCTAGCTAGAACTCCTAAAGATAAATGTAATCTATCGCATTCTTCTCCAATTAACCTTGAATAATATTACCTTATCTAATCTTACCAAATCTAAGTCTAATCAGAATAAAACTCAATATTTTCAAAACCCTAATAGATTAGGTAAAAAATACTGGACTGAATTTTAAAAAATAGCTATTCAAAAAGGCCACATGGGCGAGCTATGGAATAAAACAAAAATAATGTTACAATAGTTTACAAAGATCACACTACCTCGTTAAAAACCCCGGCGGAAAAAAAGAGTATAGTGTTCTTCATGATGTTTTTAGTTAATTGACAAGTTTGAATAATTAATCCAAGCCCTAACCGATTTAGTCTTGAGTTATCCATCATAAAGTTGATCAATCAAAGTATTCAATGCCGCATCTCTAAGATTCGTTCTTGACCTTGTCATCGGTCCAACCATATCACTTATAAGATCCCGAAAATAACTCTTGAATGTTTGATCAAGTTGTGAAATGTCTTCATTTATGGTGGCAGTCGCCTTGGCAACTCTATCATTCTCTCCGTGGTCGAAAGGTTTCACCCTCGAAACTGAATCATCTTCAAAGGTAAATGGAGATAAACCAGCAACTTTGAAGGTAGTACTAATACTATAATTAGTTGCTAGATCAATATTTTAAACATTATCATTCACACGTACCAACACTTTGAAAGGACCATCACTACGCAGACTTAGTTCCAATTTCCGACCATTTGGAAACCACTCCTTTTGCAAATGCAACCAAACCCAGTCACCCTCCTCGAATTGTACAAATCGGTAGCCATGGTTGGCTTTGTTAGCATTCTATGCATTTTTCCTTTCAATTTTCAATCGCACCTTCTCATGTAATCGCATCACAAAATTAGCCTTCTTTTCTCCACCCAAATTTTACACCTATTTAAAATTCAAAAGAATTAAATCAAGAGGTGTATTTTGTAAAAATCCATAAACAATCTCAAACGGAGGTAAGGAAGTAGTAGAAAGAACAGTGCAATTATAAGCAAACTCTTCGAAATGCACGCTTCCCAATTCTTCAAATTTTTCTGAACTCAGGTACGCAGAAGAGCCCCTAATGTGCGATTGGTGACCTCTGTCTATCCATCAGTCTGCGGATCACTTGCCGTAGAAAACAATAATTTTTCCCCTAACTTGTGCCACAAGGTATTCCAAAAGTAGGACAAAAAATTGACATCTCTGTCTGATACTATAGAAACAAGAATCCCATGTAATCGGACTACTTCCTTTAAAAATAAATTTGCGCATGTTTGGGTCTTTTATCTTCCTACAAGGAATAAAATGTGTTATCTTTGAAAATCAATCAACAACCAAAAAGATAGGATCATTACCTGATTGGGATAGTGGTAATCCGATTACAAAATCCATAGAAATATCAACCCAAGGTTGTGTAGGGACAGGTAAAGGAGTATAAAAACTCTGAGGCTTAGTCTTTGACTTTTCCTTTAAGCAATTAATACAATTCCTACAAATCCTATCAACAGACATTGCCATTTTCAGCCAGAAGAAGTGTTCTCACAACAAATTATAAGTCTTTAATGCACCAAAATGTCCCATTAAACCACTTGAATTCTCTAACAAGTAATTCACACATAGAACATTGAGGAACACATAACTTATTGTCACGAAATAAAAACCCATCATGCCAAAAAAAAAAATCAAATGCACCATGTTCATAAGCAGCATAGACATATGAAAAATTAGGATCAATAGCATATAAATCTCATATGGAAGAAAACCCTATAATGACACATTCCAATCATGTTAGTATAACATGTCTATGAATCAAAGCATCAACATCAACAATTTTTTCCCTCCTTGTATCGCAACACATAAGGAAAAGATTCAATGAAACTAGACCATTTAGCATGGCCCTTATTCAACTTCATCCGACTCTTCAAATATTTCAATGACTCATGATCACTATGAATAACAAATTCCTTATGCAACAAATAATTTTGACAAGTCTGTAATGCACGCATAATTGCATAGAATTCTTTATCACACACAAGATAATTCAGAGCACCGCCCATTAACTTTTAACTGGAGTAAGCTACTGGTCTATTCTCCTGCATCAAAACAAAACCAATACCAACACCAGAAACATCACAGTGAATCTCAAAAGTACCATAAAAATAAGGTAAAGCAAGAACAAGAGCATTATATAATCGTACTTTCAATTCATTAAATGCATTCTCTTGATCATTACCCCAAACAAATTTCACATCCTTTTTAACTAGTTCATTTAAAGGTGCAGCAATAGATGAAAAATCATGCACAAACCTTCTATAAAAACTAGCTAAACCATGAAAAGAACATACCTGATTGGCATTGGTAGGTATCGGCCAGGTTTTAATGGCCTCAATTTTGGTTTTTTCAACTTTTATGTCCACCTTAGAAACCAAAAAATCGAGAAACACCACCTCGGAAACACAAAAAGTGCATTTCTTGATGTTCATATACAAACATGACTCACGGAGTGCAATAAGAACCATTCTTAACATGCTCAATATAATCATCTGTCGATTTAGAATAGATCAAGATATCATTAAAATAAACCACGGCAAATCGACCAATAAACTTTCTCAAGACATGCTTCATCAACCGCATAAAAGTACTAGGTGCATTGATTAATCCGAAAGGCATAGCAATCCATTCATATAACCCGAACTTAGTTTTAAATGCAATTTTCCATTCATTCCCGTTATATATGCGAATCTAATGATAACCCTGAGTCAAATCAATCTTAGTATATATCACAGATCCATGCAAATCTTCAAGCATATCATCTAACCTATGGATAGGATGGCGATATTTAATGGTTATCTTGTTCATAGTACGAAAATCTATGCACATTCGCCAAATTTTATCTTTCTTAGGAACTAAAATGACAGTCACAACACAAGGACTTAAAGATTCGCGCACATAACCTTTTTCAAGTAATTTCATGACTTGTCGTTGTAGTTCCTTTGTCTCCTCGGGGGTTGCTTTGTAAGCTAGTCGATTATGTATAACTGAACCTAAAATCAAGTCAATCTGATGTTCAATGCCTTGCAATGATGGTAAATCGTGAGGCAGGGCTCTAGAAAGACATCCACAAATTACTGCAATATCTCAGCAAACTGTGGAGGAACATGCACAAGAATATCCTCATTGGCGAAATAATTCTCTTTAAAATGTAAAATCAAAACATGCAAATGATTAGAAAAAGCATTATTCACGTCCCTAATAGATGCATAAAATGATTTTCCATATTCAATTGGCAAGTCACGTTTTATTATGTAAATCGATGGCAAAGAACCAAGATGTGAAGATAAAACCTTTGGCGACTTTTCAGAATCATTCAAAATATTATCTGGCTTACCTGGTTCATCCCTCCCTGGGGTTTTGTTGAAATTTTAGGATTTTAGCTCCTTTTAATCACCTTTTGGCCATGATTTTATAAACCCTGAGTAGGGTTTCGATCGGCCCCTTTTAACTAAGATGCAAACTTTTCTTTATCGATTTTCATATGCCTCTGAGCCTCAATGACTTCCACTGCAAATAATGGAGTCAAAGTACACCTAGTTCTATCTTTAATCAAAGCTATTTTGTTAGTGTAACCATCACACATAGATTTACGATCAAACTGCCATGGTCTTCCTAACAAAACATGACTAGCTTCCATAGGTATAGCATCACATAAGATAGAATCATGATATTTTCCAATCCTAAAGATAATCATGCATTTTTTTTATTAACCCTAATCTCTCCGTAACCATTTAACCAAATAATTTTATAAGGTGATGGATGATTAGTAACAGGCAAAGACAATGATTTAACAAGAAGATTGGAAACAGTATTAGCACAACATTCTCCATCAATAATCAGTAAACAATTCTTATCTTTCACAAGGAAACAGATATGGAAAATATTAATCCTTTGCACCTGGGTTTCAAATGCTTGAGAGTTCGAATCTATCAATGTCACATAGTTACCTTGTGTTTCCGAACCTTGTTCACTATGATTATTTATGATGATCTCTTCATCTACCTATTCTTTCTTAATTTCATATAAAGCGTCCATATCACCATATTCATGTTCTTCATCTCCTTCCTCAATGGTGGCTTACACTCAAGCATGGGGAAAATTACTACGAACATGTCCTCTCTCTTTACAATGAAAACAAGTATGAGTGTTAACTGAAACCGAATTTGATGAATAGATAGGGGACTTGCCTAACTGAACTCCTCAAAGAGTGTTGGTTTGAAGTCTATGGTACCATAATTCTATCAGAGGAACTATAAGGCAGATTGGAGTAAGTCCAGACCGATCCTCAGCCTCCTATTGGCGCCCCTCTACCTCGGCTAGAGTTGGGGCTTCCAGAGTCAAACCCTAATCGTTGACTGGGAAATCTGAACTGTGGTTTCTTCGGCCGCTTAGTGCTCTCAATCAACCTTGTTTTCATCAATAAATCATCCATGGATATGTGATGTTGAAGCTTGACTGGTGTTTTAAGGTTTTCACGCAAGCCTTCGATTAATCAATTTTTGATGAATGTGTCATCTTCTTTC
>JAULKJ010312955.1:0-10847 GCA_032355405.1 Rubia balearica | reverse complement strand
TTGACCCATGACATTCCGGCATTGACTAAAATTTGAAATGACCAAAGTACCCTCTAATCCAAAGCTGAGAATTAAATACCTATTTTACCCTTATTTTCTTTCACCTTGAACCCACCTCCGCCAGCCCTGCCTCCTTCCACCTCCACCACCCTAACCCCGCCGACCACGCCACCTACACCACTCTAAAGCACACCATCTACCCCACCTCTACCACTCTAACCACTGTCAATTAAAATAACCCCATCCCAGTTAAACTGTCTCGGAAACACATCTCCGTCTCACCTGAACATTAAATCTCTGGGTATGGATTTCAGAATGGAGTGGGAGAATTGGAACTGGTTGTGGAATTGGGGAGGCAGCGACGGCAAAAATGTTGGGCTTACACGGAGCGGATGTCAAGGCCCACTATCTGGTCAACTGCATGTCGACGGACCCTACCGTCGTAGACCCCGACCACCAGAGCTTCACCGACGTTGAATCCAAACCAGCATCCTGGAAAACCCATTTCCGGGAAAGATCATCTGGTTCACAGACTCCGAGTTTCCGATTTGGGAAAGATCATTTGAGCCACCACACGGCGGGGGTATTCATTCGACTGTCTAAATACGGGTTGCGATTCGGGGCTGCGTAACTCATCACTTTATTCGTCTCCACTTTCACCAGGTTAGTAGATGGTGGAGTGCGGTAGGCACCTCTTCTCTGACTGTGGTGGGGAGTGTTTTGAGTCTGCTAGTAGAGCTCCGACGGCCGCGTCACATGAGAAGGGATTTGGTGTTTGATTCGGTTTTTAATGTTTCAGAAAAGGGAAAGTGAGGAAGATGAAGGATTAGGGAAATTAAGTCTTTTCATAATTTTTGTTTTATTTTGTTTTCTAATTCAGGGGTAAATTTGTCAATTCACTGTTGACTAATAAGTCAACCAAGTTCATGGTTATTTCAACACTTTCTGAAATTACAAGATTATATTGACACTTTCAACCTGAAGTCAGTGTCATTTTAGCATTTAACTCAAGAAAATTCAGTGACTTCCAAACATAGACTAAACGAAATTTAGCGTTTTACTTTGAGCCATTCAAACTGCAAACGTACGTACCTTTGGATTGAAAGTCATTAAAGGGCAACTTTAATAATTATCATCACCTCTACTAACTAGTGTGTTGATTTCAGTGCAAAGGCTTGGCAAGCAAGCAGTCTCTTCTCTGGTTGAGCCTCAACTTCGCTGCCTGTTCGACCTTGAATTGTTACGCGGCCCTCCATTTATTGTTTATTACAAGAATTGCTTTGATTTTGTCCAAAATGAGCTACTTTATGGATGATAGAAAATTGTTAATTTCTTGAGAAAATATATCCGTAAACTTATAATGTGTCAGTTTAACTTAATTGGAAGAATATCTCTGGACTGTGAATGCCCTAACTACTGCACTTAGGAAACATAGAAATTGTTGAGTTGATCTTCTTATAGGCGCCCTGTACATAAACTTATGAACATGTTACTTATTTTTACCTCATATATTGCATTTGTTAAATTGCATTACTAAATTTTTAAAAAATTGAAAATGCTTTTTTATATTATATATTTTTATATTTTCACATTAGAATACTTATTATCACTTGTTTTAACTTTTAAAATACAATATTTTAATTTTATAAAAAATTACAACATTCAAAGTAAAATTCACTGTGGACTGTCCATAAATTTATGAAAAAACCTTCTTTCTTGAAATTTTTTCTAAATTTTATTAGCTAGAGAATTAATCTTTCAGAGGTGATTTTTGGGTATGTTTCTAATATTGAAAACAGATTGTTATTTTGGAATGAACGGTATTCATCCTCCAAAGCATGCAAGCTTGGAGGTAACGTACCATTCCAAAATTACAATATGTTTTCGTTAATAGAAACAAATGATAATCCCGAAAATCAACTAGGGTTTATGTATATACATGATTTTTATGATGCTGAGAAGGAGGAGGAGATTCAAGGTCGAACAGACAACGAGAGAAAGGCAAACCCGGAAAGACTGCTCCCTTCTCAAGTCTTGCATCGAAACCACCATCATATCATCCCTTCAACTTCATCAATGGATCCTCCACAAATCTGGCAGCATTAATAATTTAAAGGAAGTATTAATTATTTTAATTGATAGGAAAAATATCATTATGCAATCATAAAACACAGAAATTACTTGAACACACCACAAATATGAACAAGTATAATCATACCTTTGTTCTGAGATCGATGTTTGTTTGCCTTGCATCTTTTATATTTGAGGGAGCTTTTGTAATTGTTGAGGTCTGAAATGTGACCCAATTTATAGGGAAAAAGGGGGTGTGGTTGGTGGCAGAAAAATGCTTAAGCCCTTCCAATGTGTGCAATAGCGACATTTCACACAGGTAAGCTGCCCATATTATGGAGGTTTATTTCTTTCATCTGTACATTTATTACACACGTGCACTTGTCTTTCCTTATGTCACTTATTTTTTCATTGATAGTAGGTTTAGCTAACCACTTATTACAGTTACGAATTGAGTTTAAATTCTGCACAGTATCATTTTGGGGTAATGATAGTAAATTACACCTATTTTTCTCCAGTTTTAAACAAGGTAATCGTATTATTTTGCTCTTAAGTTTTCTAAAGAATTTTAGTTAAATTCCTAATATAATACCCCATGTTCAAATGAGCAAATAAACAAAAACAAATGCATCAGTACTACTGGAGAGAGGAATCATTAAAGGCGGTTTTATTGTGCCACAAAAGGCACATTTAAGGTGTCTTCTCTGCCTCCACCTTTAATCAGGACCCGAATTCAACTCCAAAATCGAAATTTATATCCCATGTTTATTTTTAAAAAAAGCTGCCAAAAATTGAGGCTTCCGGCAGACTTGAAGCAAAAAGTACAACCCGCTCAAGCTCAAATTATCAACAGAGAAACAAGGAAACATACCGACAATGCTCAAATCATCAATCTTGAAGAAAAAAAAAGCTCAAACCTCAAATCATCTAAAGAGTTTCTAGAAAAATTGAAATCTCAAACCCTAACAAAATATTAACCTCCGAATTTGGACATGGTTGAGGTGTATAGTGGCAAGGGTGAAAGATGCGAGAGTGGCAACGGAGGCATAGAGGCGAGAGCAGTGCCAGAGTATGAGAGCTGAGACGGATGTCGACAGGATTGAGGATACGATGGAAGCGCAGGGGCTTCATGACGGTGGTGGCAATGAGGAGAGGTGGTGATGGATCGGAGGGGTGAAGGCGTCTGATGGTGAAGAGGGCCGGTGAAGGAGGTGGGTAACGGAGGCGTAAGTTCAATGGAGGAAGCTTCGACTAGGGGTGGGAAATGGTTGAACGAGTCGAATACGGGTAATATGGGTAGTTAAAAATATGGGTATGGACCATTTTGGCCCATTTTTATGGGTCAAAATTTGGTCGGCTAAAATCGGGTTGGGTTGAAATCCGCGGGTCAAAAATTATTCAACTCAGGGTCAAAAATGGGGAAACCTGTGGATATCAACTCATATGAGTTTATATACCAACCCATAACGGTAAATCCGTGGTAAACCCACAAACCCAACCCATCTGACCCATATTTTTAAAATACTCACTTAGCTAGTTACCAATTTAACCCATTACTCATTTAACTCATACACACCTGGGTTTTAAAATAGAAAACTTGCTTCACCCGCAGGTAATGGGTCAATTATGGCACCCCTACTTTCGACGGTGGAGGAGGCGGATGACGTTAAAGGAACGAGTGAAGTGAAGGAACGAAGGAAGCATTTGGGTTTTTTTTGGAGAAGAAGTAGTAAGGGATGAAAACCCTAGAAGCTTCTTATAAAGTTGGCCAAAAATCCCAATAAAGCCAGCCCATTAAATCCAGTTCCAGAATAGAACCGCCATTAATCGATGTCCATTAAACCCAGTTCGAACAGTCTTTAAAATGAACAGGAGACTTGGGAGAGTAGTTTCGAGTTTGAACCTTTGATCACAGGTGGTTCCTCAATTTTGGGGTTTAATATAAGCTTTAATTGAGGCTTCCACACTAGCGCATGCTTCGATCATTTAATTAAAACGAGAATAGCAGCGGATTGTTAGCATTCTATATTTAGTTAAGGGTTCTTTTGATATTTTCATGCATTAGTCTTTATGACTCTCTCTTATGTATCATTCATTTGAGACTTTAAGAATAATTTGCACACAATAGAAATCTCTTTCTCTTGGATTCCCATATCACCAAATTATCATGGTATCATACTCTCTTCATCCTCTTTGATTTAATGATTGTGTTTCAGTTTCGTATTTTTGCCAAGGCTTTTTTCTCTTTCTCACCTTGGTTTTGGGATCCCCATGTTGTTTGTTAGTCGATTTAGGGCTTTTCAGTTGTATTTATGGTTTATAGTAATTACAATTTTGGGGTTTTCGGATTTGCTTGTGTTTTCGATAGTTTAGATTTTTGAATCGGGACTTGTCAAATTATATGTTTCTGTTTGTAATTGTTTGGAATTGAATAGGGAATATTCTCATTTGCGTTTGTGAATTTTTCAAATTGATTGTGCTTTTTCGATTTGGGACTTTTGTGATTTTCAGCATGGATTGTTTATTCTTCCATTATGGCGGATCGTAAAGATGATCCTCTTTAATCCATTAGTATTTTGTTGGATGAAAAAATTGCTCATGTTAGAGCTATTTTATGAGGATATTTTTCACGGGAAGTCTTTGTAGAGGAAACATACCAAGCCTAAGGTTGAGGACACATATTATGATAAATTGTTTGATACCTGGGAAATTCAGAATGTGAAGATTATCACTTGGATCAACAATTAGTTTACTCATTCCATTGGTGCTCAGTTGTCAATGTATGGGAGTGTAAAAGAGTTATGAGATCATTTGAAAATTATCTATACATGGTCTCACTTACCAAGAAGTATCAATTGGATAGTAATATTTGTGCGCTTTGGCCAAATGATTTGAGTATCCAAGAGTTTTATTATGCAATGTCTTCATTGTAGGATCAAAATGACCTTAACTGAAATGTCTAAATTACGAGTAGTTCCTCCTTACATTGCTAGGTGGAAATAAAAACCTTTAGCTCAGTTTAAGGCTCTTCGCAATGACTTTGAGGGGTTGGATGGGGAGATTATTCATCGCAATCCTCTTATGTCTTTTCATTTTATGGTTAATGAGTTTTTAGCTGCAGAGATTCATCTCAAGTATTTGATAGACCAGGTGAATCTTCTATTCCCCCACGCCCTCATTTTTGTTGTCCCATAGTGGTCGATGAGTGGGAAACCTAGTGGTATTTTCTCTTTGGATGTGCATGCTTTTTGCAAGAAGAAGGATCATAGGAAGGCTCAGTTTCTGCAATTATTGAGCAGAATAAATTTGCAACAACGACCTCCTCAATGGTCGCATGCTCCTTGGATACCTTGCCACCAGGAATACCCACACCTCGACCACTAGCTCTTTGGGCACCTCGTTCACCTCAATTCACTAGTGAATTTTCTGCCCTATCTATGAATCCTTACAAGTTAGAGCATTTTGAACAGTTTCTTGCATCAGAACCTCATGTCATGTCTGCCTCTTCCCCTATTTGTTTTCCATCGTGATCTATCTCTAATACATTATCTTCCTATCTTTGATACATCATCTTCCTTATTGATCCTAGATTTGGCTGCCTCTCATCGCATGTCTTCTTATTTGTCATCATGTATTTCATCATCTCATCCTTTGTTTATCTCCATTATGAATGGAGAAGGTACCCTTATTTCCATCAGAGGGTGTTGATTCTGTTGTCATGTCTCATTTCTCTCTTAAGGATGTGTACCATATAACTAGTCTTACACAAAACCTGTTTATTCTTTTCTTTTTGTTATTGTTCTATTCAGAATCCATAGTGTCAAATGGTGATTGGGACAGGTTGTAGGCAAGGGACTCTCTATGTGTTGGATGGACTCAAAGTATCAAGTGTTGCAGCTTTCAGTGTGTATTTGTCATATTTTCATTTGAGTCGTTTATCCTTACCTCTTTATTTATGACATTCTCATTTAGGTCATGCTTTTTGCATATCTTTTAAATATTTTGGTCTTTATGGAAGCTTTAGGACGTTTGGAATCCCATGACATTTCTGATTACAACTATTATAAACTTGGGAAAAAATAGCCTTACTTTTTCATAGCATTATTTCATCATCTCTTACTCCCTTTGACCTTGTGCATACTGATGTTTAGGGACCCTATATCGTATCTTCGAAAGGGGTTCTAGATATCATGTTTCCTTTATTAAAATAGTTTCACTCGTTATACTTGGGTTTATCTTATAAAGATTAAATTTATTTTCTTGGAAATATTTCATGATTCTAGAGCATTTATTAAGACACGTCATTCTACTATCATTAAGTTTTAGGTGTGATTTGGGAGCTAAATACACCTCTAATTATTTTTTTGCTTTCTTTCTTTGGATGGAACCATACGTCAGACCTCTTGTACAAATATTCCTTAGTGAAACGGTATAGTTGAGAGGAAACGTTGTGACCTTGTTGAACAGCTTGCTCCGTCTTGCTGTCTATTGAATTTCCTGAAATATTTTGGAATGAAGCCATTCATACATCTGTCCATTAATATAATTCCAACCTCTAACAATTCATTTTTATGAAATTTCCAAAAATTGTATGGACATGCACCTTACTATTCCACTTTACGTGTTTTTGGTTCACTTGTTTTGTTCTTTGACCCTAAGCTGAGCATAGTAAACTGTCTCTTAAATATGCCTTATGTATTTTCTTGGGATATGGTAGTGGTCAAAAGGCATATCGTTGTTTTCATCCAATCAGTAGGTAACTATATGTCTCTTGTCATGTTGTGTTTTTAAAGCATATTCCATTTTTCGTTGTTCTCGCTAGTTCATATCATATAACTCAACTAGATCTCATTTTCATTGATTCTTTTGATATCACCACCGATAATGTTCCCCCATTATATTTTTATACTTTGGTTCATGACACGCACACTACTCATTCGACCAGTAAGTCTGCTCAGTAGCCTAAATTTGCTTATTCCTCATATTCTCCTCTCTTTTTTTGCTTCCTTTATCGTGTCTGTTCATTCTTTGTCTGAGCATGTGTCATGCAGGGAGGGTATCTATGATCCTCTTTAGCAGGCTGCTATGGCTAAGAACTTAGTGCTCTTCATCATATTCACTTGATGTTTGGTACCTTTGCCTCCAGTGAAATATACTATTGGTTCTCGTTGGGTTTTTAAGATTAAAAAAAAAATTGATGGATTCATCGAGCAATACAAGGCTCGTCTTGTTGAATAATTTTATTCTCAAGAGTATTGCATGGAAAAAGAGGAAATCTCTACACCTGTTATGAAGATGACCACCATTCGTAGTATGATTTCAAATGTTTCTGTTCTTCAATGGCAAATATCGTAGATGGATGTTCAAAATGCATTCTTGTATGGTGATCTTCATAAGAGGTTTACATAACACCTCCTCCAGGGTAGTGCATCAGTCAGGGCATGTATTCAAACTTCACAAATATCTTTATGGTCTCAAACAATCTCCTAAAGCCTGGTTTGATAAGTTCTCTACAGTGATCACCACTCTTAGATTCTTTCCCAGTTCTTATGATTTACCTTTGTTACTCAAACATATAAGTAAAGGTCATATTATCATCTTCTTGTATAATGATGATATAAATATTAGTGGTGATGATTCTGATGGCATTGAACTGTGGAAATGTGATTTGGCTCGATGTTTGTTTAGGAAAGACTTGGGTTTACTTCATTACATTCTGGATATTGAGGGACTTCTTCTTCTGAGGGCTATCTTTTATCTCATCCAAAGTATATAACAGATCTCTTTGAGTGTGCCCATCTTACAGATAATAGGACCAGGACCGTTGACACTTCATTTTAAACCCATGCTCGATAATCTCTGACTGATGGCCTCCTTTGTTCGACCCAACTTATATCATAGTGTGGTTAGCCATTTAGTTTATCTCACAGTTACTTGTCTAGATATTGTGCATGGTGTTCATGGTGTTAGTCACTTCTTCACTTCCTTTATTTCTGTTCACTAGTCTGTACTTCTTCGCATTCTGAAGTATCTTTTGGCTCGACTACTTTCATATTTTGTTGTTTACTTCATCACCATTGTTACATTTGGGTGCATATTATAATGTTGATTGAGCTGATGATCCTGAAGATCGCAAGTCCACCGCTGAATATTTATTTTTCTTGGCAACTCACTAATTTATTGGAAGAGTATGAAGCATAATGTTATATATCGCTCCTCCAAAGAGTTTGTGAATCGTACCAAGGCTTTGGCTAGCCGTGAGATTGTTTCGTTACACTGATTACTTGCTAATATGAGAATCACACTCCGTAGTCTTACACCATTGCATTGTGCTAATGATAGTACTATTCACATTGCACGTAATTCAGTCCATCTTGATCGTACTAAATATATTGAGATTAATTGTCAATTCACCTGTCACATTTGCAGCTTGGTACTATCACACTGCCATTTGTTCCCTCTTCTCTCCATGTTACTGATTTGTTAACGAATGCTCTCTCCATTGCGCGCTTCCATTTCTTGTCTGAAATTTTTTTCAATGTTTATTGCTGTAACATCGTGATTTTGAGAGGGATGTTAGCATTATATATTTAGTTAAGGGTTCTTCAAATATTTTTATGCATTAGCCTTTAGAATTCTCCTTTATCACTATCATAGGAAACCCCCTCCAGCATCAGTTTTTCAGAAGGCTAGCACCAATTTTCAGGGATCTAAAAAACAGATGCCTAAGTAGGGAGTGAAAAGGTTTCACTGGTTTTCAAAAAAAATGGTGTTAATTTAGCATCAGCTTTTTTGTTGGCATTGGTTTTTAAAATTCTAACATCACAACCAAACTACTTTATGTCTAGTGATATCAATATCAATTCTTACTCATGGATACATTCTATCTAATGGATACATTCTGTCTAATATCAATTCATACTTTATTTCTAATGGATATATTTTGTTTTCATCACTAGACAAACTTGAAAACAGGCAACTGAATAACAAAACAATTGCAAGAATGCTAATCTTGATTTGAAACAATGGCGGCATTCATATCAAGAGATGAACATCATCAACACAAAGCTCTTAATACACATATACTTGTCAAACAGTAGAAACACCAAATGAAATAATCAAAAACTCTGGTGCAAACATTCTATGCAGATGCCTATAAAACTACCAACCTATGCATCACTTAATGAAATTAAACTTATACAATACAGAATATTTACATATCTAGGGCACGTATTTACCAGAAAACCTGTGACAATAAGGAATAACGATATCGATCCACGGAAATCCCCGCACAAAGCACACCTAAAATCATGTAACACTAAGAAAAGCTTTAAAAAATTCATGACATAAAGCACGACGGCGTAAAACATGAATTGTTCCACAAGGTGGCCGGAGATTCCAAATCGTTGTAACGGTTGAGGCATTCGATGATGGTGTTCATTTCTTCCTCCAGCACCGTCCTCCGCTTCATCAGCTTGATTTCCTGAAACACCATCTCTACCGCAGCAATGCCAGGAACGTCATGGATGTTGTGGATGCCGTGGATTTGGGAGCGCCCTGAATACTGAAAGATCGATCTAGGAATGTTGTGAACGCAAAGTGGATCTTGAGGAGGGAATGGTCATGGGATTGAGATATTTGAGAGGGTGGGAATGGGGAGGGGGGTCACCGGAGGTTGCTGTTAGCGGACGCGGTGGCCCCCCAGATCTAGGGTTTGGGGCCGGTTAAGTTTGGCAGGAGAAAAGAAGAGAGAGGGAGAAAAAGAGAGAGAGAGAGGGTGTGTGGGGGGAATATATTGAGATTATATTTATCAAATGATTATAAAATTTTAGATTTTTCTATAATAAATAAATTTTATTAATTTTTTTATTTAGAATTCATATACTAATTATTATATTGTTGTCCTTGTATTTTTCCTTTATTAATTTAATATAATGAAAGTCAGCCTAGTTATCTGTGAAAATCAACCTAATTATTAGTGTTTATATATAGAAAGTCAAGGAAGATTTCATTGTTGATTAATGAAAGTCAGCCTAGCTATTATTTTTATGCATTGAAAGTCAAGTACGGTTTGACCGTTGATTAATTAAAGTCAACATATTTATTAGTTTTTATATATTGAAAGTCAAGTAAGATTTAACCATTGATTAGTTAAAGTCAACTTATTTATTAGTGTTTACATATAGAAGTCAAGTAATGTTTGACTGTTGATTAGTTAAAGTCAATTTAGTTATTTGTGTTCGTGTATAGAAAGTCAACGAAAGTTCAAACATTTCATTAGCATAAAAAAATAAGTAAAATAAGAGTTGATCATTGATTAGTTAAAAGTCAATTTAGTTATTAGTGTTTATATATAGAAAGTCAAGTAAGGGTGGACCGTTGATTAGTGAAAGTCAACCTAGTTATTAGTGTATGTATAGAAAGTCAAGTTAGGTTTGACTGTTGATTGGTGAAAGATAAATTAGTTATTAGTGTTTATATATTGAAAGTCAAGTAAGGTTTGACTGCTGAAAATTTTATCTTGATTTCTTGTAATTTACAGTTTAAACCAAATATGAAAAATTATGCTAGGGCCCAAAATGTCATTACGACATTGTCTTTCTCTCCAAAATACATGATTTTTGATATTCTTGCATAAATATAAAAATAAATTAATTTTGGGGTAAAATGTTTGAAAGCGCTAGTACATAATCTAGAGTAGCTTAGAAGGGTTACAAATATGTTCTTGCGTCGCATTGTTAATAAATATTCCCTTACGGGCTTGAAAAACACAATAA
>JAULKJ010312946.1:0-10848 GCA_032355405.1 Rubia balearica | reverse complement strand
GCTCTATCCCATGCAGGGGAGGTAATCCTAGCGGCAATTCCTCAGGGAAAACATCCTCAAAATCCTGCAACATATTAATAAACCGTGGAGGAACATGCATATGTATATCATCATTGGCGAAATAACTCTCTTTAAAGTGTAAAATTAAGACATAAGAATGATTAGCAAGAGCACGACTCACGTCCCTTATAGATGTGGAAAACGATCTTCCAGAATCAAGTGACAATTCACGTTTCATCATATATATAGATGGTAAGAGACTAAGATGTGAAGATAAAATCTTTCGCGTATTTTTTGAATCAAACTTACGTTGCTTACCTAACTTAGTGGACGAAATACCTTCAAAACCCTTAGGGTTTGGTTCGGCCAAGGGATTGTGACCCTTCGGCTCCCTAGAGCTTTTAATGGAAACCACCCTGTGGCCGTCGAACTCCCCCCAGGTCTAGGGTTAGGATAGGCCACCTCCTTTGGCTCATCAGCATACTTTTATTTCTCATTTTTCATGCATCTCTGAGCTTCAACAATTTCAATAGGAGATAATGGTAACAATATATACCCATTTCTATCCTTAATCACAGTGATTTTGTTATAACAACCATTATGCACAGTTCTACGATTAAATTTCCATGGTCTTCCTAACAAAATATGACTTGCTTCCATAGGTATAACATCACACAAGATCTCGTCATGATATTTTCCAATCTTGAAGTTAATCATACATCGCTTTGTTAATCTAAGTTCACTACTACCATTTAACCAAACAAGTTTATAAGGTGAAAGATGAGTAACAATAGGTAAGGAAAAGGATTTAACCAAAAGATTAGACACAGTATTAGCACATGAATTACCATATATGATCATCAAACAGTTTTTATCTCTAACAAGGCAACGAGTATGAAAAATGTTCATTCTTTGTACCTGAGTGCCAGCTATCTGCGAATTCAGGATTCTTAAAGTCACATAGTTACCTTGTGTTTCCGAACATTGCTAACCGTGATCATTTATGATGATTTCCTCACCAACTTGCTCCTCTTCTTCACCAAATTCCTCAAGAGGAGGCATGTCAGTGTACTCATCTTCATCTTCTTCTTCAATGGCGGTCAATACTCACGCCTTAGGACAATTGTGACTAACATGTCCTCTCTCTTTGCAATGGAAGCAGACTGGATTGTTCATCGCAATCAAATTAGAATACGTTATCAGTGACTTTCCTGAACTTCCCGATAACTGTTAGCTAGACATTTGAGGAGCTGGTTTGTGATCATTAGGAGCGTCAGATTGGAGTAGATTTGAGTGGCACCTCGGCCCCCCATGGAGTCTCTTCCTCGGCCAGAGCTTTGACTCCCGGAGTCAAACCTTGAACGTTGATTTTGAACCCCGAATTAAGGTCTCTTCGGCCGTAAGGCATTATCAACCTCTCTTGCTTTCATCAATAAATCCTCCATCGAAATGCAGTGTTGTAGACGAATGGGTGTCTAAAGATTCTCTCTCAGTCTTTTTGTGAATGATTCTTTACGTACGCATCGTCCTGATTCATACCAACCCTTCTCATGGTCAATTCCAAATCCTGCCAAAACTCATCAACCGTGCAAGAACCTTGCTTCATATTCGCCAGATGAAAATGTTTCTCCATCAAGAATGTTGGTGGAACGTGATATGAACGAAGCTTGGTCTTTAGCCTCTCCCAAGTGGCTATCAGTTTCTTTCCGGCATAATATCTTTTCTCTTTAATGTTATTCCACCGTTCTGTAACATAATGAGTGAAAGAGTACTGTGCTACCTTAACTTTTTCTTTCTTCTGGTAATTATTTAGATCAAACAGATTCTCGAGATGTCTCTCCCAATCTAGATACTTCTGCAGATTGTACTGAGCGTAAAATCTAGGGATTTCATACTTCAACCCCTTAACTTCTCAGCCTGAATCCAAATCTAGCCCTAAGTATAAACTATGATGGGATCGATGTCTTCGGAAGAATTTTTAGGGTGATAGCAATGTTTCCGGGATTAACCACAACGTGACCTTCTATCTGATTCATGAACCTCGCCCTCCTCTTCATAAATGGTCTTGGGTTTATCATGTCTTCGGGGTGTGGATTGAGTCGTGGGTTGTGCCCCTGCTGCAACTGTACGACCCAATCTCTATTGTTCGCTGATCACCATATTCATGGTTGTAGCGAAGTAACCTGGATCAATTGGTTCATTCAATTTGAACCGGCGTCTCTCCGAACTATCTATGCCTCATCCATATAGGATCAGCATGCCTACAATGACAAGATTTGTTGGTGAGAGGGAAATTGGGATCGATGTTTGGATCATCATCCGCCATCTTGTTTACTTGTTAAGACTAACAAACGATTAAAAATAAATGTCCCCCTTCCCTTTGTGTAATAAGATCACTCACCAAGTGTATAACTCTCAGATCTCACAAGGTGAAGGCTAAAAAGGCAAAATCTAATCAAAACAGTCGTGAAACAAAGAAACTAGAGGATTAAGTACTGCAGAAAGTAATTCAAAATTTAAAAATATATAAACACGAACAAAGGCTCTATGATCTGGATTTCCAAATTCTATAAATATTAAGGAAGATAATGCAATTTTAATGGCTTAAATCGGAGCTATAAGGAAGAAATTATGATCAAAATAAGAAAGCTCGATATAGGCTTAACAAAAATTTCGATAATGAAAACGAATTTCTAAAAACGACTAGGATTAAATGGTTTAACCCCAAATCCATCAAGAAATCAAAAGTAATAGAATAATTACAGATCAAGATGAAGTTTTGGTTCAACCCAAGACCCCTATATAAAGAAATCAACTTTCCTTTGCTCACAAAAATTTAGTATTTCCTTTTTTGTTATTGAATTGATTTTCCTTCTCTTTTTTTATTTTCTTTTCTTTTGCAGCTATAAATCCTAAATATTTTCAGCAGTGTAACGATCAATTTTTTTGAAAATTACAAAATAGGCCTAAACTTTCTGAAATTTACAAAACAGCCCCAAATCTGATTTTTCCAAACCCTCAATTTCCGATCTGGTCTTCTCAGATTTTGACCTTTAAAATTTTTTTTGAAAAGTTTTGGAACAATTTTTAAGACTATATAAAACTTGGAATAAGAAACTGTGAAAATTTCCTCTTGATTTTAATGAACTTCGAGGTATTCAAAATCGTAAGGATCAAGAATATGAAAATATTTATATGGAAAATGATACAAAGACACTTTTTTTATACGGGTGACAAGAATAAAAAAATGATTCAAGATCAAAGAATCAAAGAACGAGAAAGAAAGCAAAGAGGATTATAAGCATGCAATAATTTTTCAGAAGAATTGACGAAAAATATTACCAGCACATAAACTGTGTAAGCTACCTATATCTACGAAACTGACCGAGAGGTGAAGGTGCATAATACTTGTTAACACTCAGACCCTTCAATGTCCTCCTGACTCGATTGAAGAAGGTGAAGGTGGATAGTAATACCGAAGTATTCTAACTCTCAGACCCCTCGACATCCTTCGACTCTAGATTCAACCTTCCCGGTAAGAAATATCCAACAAAAATAGTTAGAAAAGACATGAATGAGTTTGTAATGATGAATTTCGAAAATACAATAATAGCAAAACTCGAAACCCCTAATTTTCACGTTCGAGGATCCTTTTCTTTGCTCTGATACCAACTGATATGAATCTCCATGTGAAGACTCTGGATTGTGGAATATTGGATCTTTAACTGAGGTGGGAATCTCGCCCAAAATCACCTAAGTTGCACGAATAGCAGTGTCTAGCCCGCAGGGTACACTCAACTCGACTTCTGAGCATCTAGCCCGCAGGGTACACTGAAAAGAGTTCTCTATAAATTCTAACCCACAGGGTACGAATATAAAGGAAGTATTGAAACTTAAATAGTCCGCAAGTTTAAGCAACAATGAAGATTATGAGATTCTCTCAAAAGTCTTCATATAATTGATAAAAGTGTAATGTTAATATTTTTCCATCTCTCTTTAAATATAGATGAACTCGAGAGCTGCATGGAAACCCTAATCACAATCAGAATCTGAATCAATCTCATGATAGCTTAAGGAAGGTAAAACCATATCTAACTAAAATACCAAAAATCAAATCCTATACTATAAATCTCAGCTGATTCTATCTAGAATTAGACTGGAGAGATATTACATTCTCTCATCTTACCAAATCTAATTCTAATCAGAATAAGACTGAATAAACTAAACCCTAATGGGCTGTATAATTTCAAACAGATCTCCTAAGGCTCACATGGCCGAGAATAACCAGTCCAAAACAAAAGTATTTTTTTTACAATGATCACACTTCCTCATTAAAAAATCCAATGGTAACAATATTAAAGTGTTCTTCATAATGTCTCCAATTAATCGACAACCTTGAATAAGTAATCCAAGAACTTGCCTACTTCTTTTTAAGTTCTTCATCATGAAGGTGACCAATCAAAGCTTCATTCTAGCCCTTGTCATAGGTCCAACCATGCCACTTAGAAGATCACGAACATAAACCTTGAATGTTTGATCAAGACGTGGAATGTCTTCATTTATTGTGGTAGCCATACCCTGATCTCCATCACTTTCCAAAAAGAAATCGTTCGAGAATAAGTTTCACACACTTAGATGCGTCTATTTAAAATGTCAGTTTTCTGAAACTGAGTTTTTGGGTTGCATTAAAGTTTCTTAAATTTATAAGTTAAAAGTATGTAATTTTATAGAATGAAATATAAATGCTTTCTAAAAAGAAATCTTTCAAAAATATCTTTTGCGCACAGAGTTACGTCTATTTGAACAGTTATCTTTTGGGTTTAGTTAAATTTTAAATATTTATTGGTAAAAACTACATAATTCTGGAGAATAAAATATAACAGCTTTCAAAAACGAATTGATCAAAAATATGTTCTACATATAAAGTTACGTTTATTTAAACTGTCAGTTTTATCGAACGGTTTAGTTTTCCGGGTCCGGTAAATTTTGTGAAATTCATTGGTAAAAAATACATAATTGGAGAGAATGAAATATAACTGCTTTCTAAAAAGGAATCTTTCAAAAATATATTTTGGACACAGAGTTACGTCTTTTTAAACTGTTTGTTTTTTCATAATGTTAAGTTCTTGGTTTCCAATAAATTTTCTAAAATTCATAGGTAAAAAGTACGTAATTTTAGAGAATGAAGTATAACTGCATTCTAAAAAGGAACCATTTAAAATTATTTTTTGCACACAAAGTTACGTCTATTCGAACAGTCAGTTTTTTTTTGAAAGGTTGAGTTTTTGCTTTCTGGTAAATTTTCTAAAATTCATAGATAAAATGTACGTAATTATTGATTATGGAATATAATTCCTTTCTACAAAGAATATTTTGAAAATGTTTTTTGCACACAATGTTACGTTATTTGAATTGTCTGTTTTGTGAACGGTTATGTTTTCTGATTTCAGTAAAATTTCTAAAATTCACAAGTTAGGAAAAAACGTAATCTTAGAGCATAAAATATATTTTTTTCTAAAAAGGAATAATTCAAAAATGTGTTTGCACCCCAAATTACGTCTATTTGAGCTGTTAGTTTTCCCAACGATCGAGATATTAAGTTCCGGTAAATTTTAAAAAAGTCATAGGTAAAAAGTATGTAACTGTAAAGCATGAAATATAACTTGTTTCTAAAATGGATTTTTTCGAAAATATGTTTTGCATACCAAGTTTCTTCTTCTTCAACTGTTAGTTTTTCCGAACTATTGAGTTTTTTGGTTCCGGTAAAGTATCAAAAATTCATAGGTTAAGTGCACACATTTGTAGAGCAAGAAATATAACTGCTATCTAAGAAGGAATCTTTCGAAAATATGTTTTGCACTCCTATTTACATCTATTTGAACTATCAGTTTTATCGAACGGTTGAATATTCTGGTTCCATAAATTTTTTAAAATTTATAGATAAAAAGTATGTAATTGTATACAATGAAATATAACTCCTTTCTGAAAAGTAATCATTAAAAAATATTTTTTTACATCAAGTTACGTCAATGTGAAACGTCAGTTTTTTGAACAGTTGAGTTTTCCTGTTTGGGAAAAGTTTTTAAAATTGATTGGTAAAAAGAATGTAATTGTTGAGCATATAATATAATGGATTTATAAATGGGAATCCTTCGAAAATATGTTCTCCACACAAAGTTACTTCTTTTTGAACTATCATTTTTATCGAACGGTTGAGTTTTTGGGTTTCAGTAAAGTTTCTACAATTCATAGGTAAAAAGTAGGTAATTTTAGAGCATGTTAGATAATTTATTTCTAAAAATAAATTGATCAAAAAATGTTTTTCTCACCAAGTTACGTCGATTTTACTATCAGTTTTAACTAACGGTTGAGTATTTTGGTTCCGATAAAGTTTCAATAATTCACAAGTAAGAAGTACGTAATTTTAGAGCACAAAATAAAACTACTTTCTAAAAGGAAATTGAATGAAAACTTTTTTTGCACACCAAGTTACGCTTGTATAAATCCAGCTCGGCCCAGAATTTATCAATCCATCACAAGAGGTTATTTGAACAATAAATTTTATCAAATAGTTGAATTTTTTGGTTCGGTTGACTTTCTTGGATTCCGGTTCAGTTTCTAGAATGCATAGATAAAGATATATATATAACTGAAGAGAATGAAATATAATAGCTTTCTAAAAGGGAATCAATGAAAATTAAGTTCTGCACACCAAGTTACGACTATTTCAACTTTCAGTTTTTATCGAACGGTTGAATTTTCCAATTTTGGTAAAGTTTCTAAAATTCATAGGCAAAAAGTACGTAATTATGGAGCATAAAATGTAACTTCTTTCTAAAAAATATCATTTGAAAATATGTTTTGCATACATAGTTATGTCTATTTCAACAGTCAATTTTTTTAAAAGGTTGAGTTTTTGGGTTCCGATATAATTTCTAATATTCATAGAAAAAATTACATAATTGTATAGTATGAAATATAAATTTTTTCTAACAAGGAAATGTTTGAAAATATTTTTAGCACCCAGAGTTACAATTATTTGAACGGTCGGTTTTTTTTGAAAGGTTGAATTTTTGGGTTGCGGTAAACTTTCTAAAATTAAAAAGTAAAATATTTGAAACTATAGATAATGGAATATAACTTATTTCTACAAGAAATATTTTGAAAATATGTTCTGCACACCAACTTATGTTAGTTTTTTTTTAACGGTTGAGTTTTTTTATTTCGCTAAAGTTTCTAAAATTCATTCCTAAAAAGTACATAATTTTAGAGAATAAAATATAGCTTCTTTATAAAAAGGAATCATTCAAAAATATCTTTTGCAAACCAAGTTACGTCGATTTGAAATGTTCATTTTTTCTAACGATTGAGATTTTAAGTTTCGGTAACGTTTAAAAAATTCATAGGTAAAATAAACGTAATTGAAATATAACTTCTTCTAAAAAGGAGTGTTTTGAAAATATTTTTCACACAACAAGTTTCGTCTTCTTCAACTATCAATTTTTTTGAACTGTTGAATTTTTTGGTTCTGGTAAAGTATCGAAAATTGATAGGTTAGCAGTTTTAGAGCATGAAATATAACAACTTTCGAAAATGAAATCTTGCAAAAAAAATATTTGCACTCCAATTTACATCTATTTGAACTATCAGTTTTATGGAACGGTTGAATATTTTGGTTCCGTAAAGTTTCTAAAATTCATATGTAAAAAGTATGTAATTGTATATAACGAAATATAATTGCTTTCTAAAACCGAATCATTCCAAAATATTTTTTCTCACCAAGTTACGTCACTTTGAAACATCAATTTTTTGGAACGGTTAAGTTTTCTTGTTTCAACAAAGTATCTAAAATTCATAGGTAAAAATTACGTAATTGTAGAGAATGGAATATAACTTCTTTTTGTAAAAGGAAATCATTTGAAATATATTCCGCACACCAAGTTACGCCTATATTCCGGTAAGGTTTAAAAAATTCTTAGGTAAAAAGTACACAATTGTTGATCCTGAAATATAACTTCTTTTTAAAAGGAGTCTTTCAAAATTATGTTTCGCATACCTAGTTTCGTCTTCTTCCACTGTCAGTTTTTTTTGAACTGTTGATTTTTTGGGTTCTGGTAAAGTATCGAAAATTCGAAGGTAATATGCACACAGTTTTAGAGCATGAAATATAGTTGCTTTCTAAAAAGGAATCTTCTGAAAATATGTTTTGCACTGCAATTTACGTCAATTTGAACTATCAGTTTTGTCGAACGGTTAAATATTCTAGTTTCGTACTTTCTAAAATTCATAGGTAAAAAGTATGTAATTGTATACCATGAAATATAAAAGGGAATCATTTGAAAATATTTTTTGCTATCTATTTGATCTGTAAGTTTTATCGAATAGTTGAGTTTTTGGATCCCGCTAAAGTTTCTAAAATTCGTAGGTACTAAGTACGTAATTGTAGACCATGAAATATAATTTCTTTCTGAAAAAGAATCGTTTGAAAACATGTTTTGCAAAAATAGTTCAGTTTATTTGAACAATTACTTTTTCCGAAAGGTTTAGTTTCTTAAATTCATTGGTAAAATTTAAGTAATTGTAGATTTTGAAATATAACTGCTTTCTAAAAATAAATATTTTGAAAATTTGTTTTGCACACTAAGTTTCGTCTATTTAAAGTATTAGCTTTTTGGAACGGTTGCATATTTTGGGTTCCGATAAATTTTCTAAAATTCACATGTAAAATGTACATTATCCCCGAAAGGATAAAAGTGATCTTGGAAGCAAAATCCCTAAACATGGTGAAGTAGGTACAGAGCCTAAATGGGAATTTGGCAGCTATGAATTGTTTCATGTCACGACCAGCTGAGAGAGCGTTTCCATTATTCAAAACATTGAAGAGGTATTCGATAAGAAAGAAATGGTGCAGCGGGGAAAATTGTAGGAGAAAGCATTCGAGGAACTGAAGGGCCACCTGAGGGGATATTCAGACACCGACCAACCCAAAGAAGGAGGAAACCTTTTGGTTTTATGTAGCAGTAAGCGATGAAATCATCAGTGATGCACTGGTAAGGCAGGAGAACAAAGTTCAGCGACTAGTGTACTTTTTTAGTCGAGCCCTGCAAGGGCTAGAGCATAGATAACAAATCTGGAAAAGCTTGTCTTAGGTGTGTGCCACGCAGCAAGAAGGCTAAGGCAGTACTTCCAGGCGCATCCTGTGATGGTTTTGATGAATCAATCGTTCAAGGCAATACAGAACAAAGTAGAAATCTCAGGGAGATTGATGAAATGCGCATTCAAGATGGGAGATCATGCCATCAAATATGGAATACTTCCCAGCATATATACCCAAGGAAAAAAGAATGAAAGTACTGGAAGAAGATCACCAGGCTATCGAGCCTGCAGGCTAAGACGGGCAGACAGACACAGACATGTGGATACTGTATGTAGATGGAGCCTCCTGAGTGGAGGGAGCAAAATATGAGGCGCTGATCATTGGCATTGATGTCGCCAGGAAGCTAGGAGGGAAGAAGATGCAGGGCTACGGGGGCTCGATACTGGTAGCCAACTAGTACAATGGGCAGTATGCCGCTACGGAGCCAACAATGATTAGAAGCTTAGTAGTTGAGTTAGAAGAATTTGACATTACCAGGGTCCTAAGGTTACAAAACACGAGAGCGTATGCATTGAGAAAGTTGGCCGTCTCAACTCATATAAAATTAACTAAATCTATTCTGGTAGAAGAGCTTGTGTGATGGTCAATCGATGCAAGACAGGTAGGGGCGATACGGGGGTCAAAACCAAACTGATGACACCTATTTGTAACTAACTAGAGTATGAGACACTGCTGGTGGATGACTAGGAAGCAAGAACAGTAAAATAAAAGCACTACAGTACGGTGTGAGGAGTGGAGGCTACTGCACAAGAGAGGTTAAATTGAACCATGGCTCAGATGCATAGAAAATGTGTTGGCAGACAAGATCCAAAGGGAAACGCATAAAGGAAACTATATCAGTAATCGAGAAAGCAAGAACGATAGTGCTGCGAGCAGTAAGGGTAGGATACTACTGGCTGACCTTGAGGGCATATTCAGAAAAAATGGCCAAAGAGTTTCACATGTGTCAAGAGCACACGAAGGTGTAAAGGCTCCTGGCAGAGAAAATGACTAGCATAATATAACCCTGGCCTTTTGCCAAATGGGGGATTGACATTGCAGGGCTATCCCCTGAGGCAGTGGGGAGAAAGATATTTCTATTAGTGGCAATAAAATAATTCATGAAATGGGTGGAAGTAGAGGTTCTAGAAAGAATAACACGGAAAAAATTCACAACATTCACAAGTGATAGTGAGCGACAACAGGAACCAATTCGGCAATGAGCCTTTCAGTTTGTGGTTTGCAAGTTTGAACAAAATGCAATAGCTCATCTCTGTGGCTCATTTACTGGCAAACGAGAAAATGGAGGTGACAAACCGGACAATAATTCAAGGACCGTAAAGGAGGCTAGGATAAGCCAAAGGATAATGGAAGGAAGAACTAGTGAGTGTGTTGTGGACATATAGGACCATGGCAAGGGCTTCTGATATGAATCTCCTTACGAAGACTCTGGATTGCTGAAAATTGGTACTTTAACCTAGGTGGAATCCACGCCCAACCACCTAAGTTGCACGAGAAGCAGCGTCTAGCCCGCAGGGTACACTCTAATCAACTTCTAAGCATCTAGCCCGCAGGGTACACTTAAAAGGTTTATTTATAAACGTCTAGCCCGCAGGGTATGAATATAAATGGTGCATTGATAACTTAAATAGCCCGCAGGTTTAAGCAACAATGAAGATAATGAGAATGTCTCAAAAGTCTGAATTTGATTG
>JAULKJ010312936.1:0-10850 GCA_032355405.1 Rubia balearica | reverse complement strand
AATGAAGTTTTCCTTACTGCTCGTGACAAGGATGGTGACGAGGATGGTTAGGATTCATATTTCATGTTACAGTTTCTCTTCTTTTATGTTACCTTTTTCTATTTGTTAATTTTTGTGTTTTTTTGGGTTTTATCTTTGTTTGTTGATGCTTTTTTTTTCTATTGTTTTATTGTGTTTTTGTGTTTTTTCAGGCTCGAATGTTGCTGTTTTCGAAAAAGTTACTGCTCCAGTTGTTCAGGTGTCAGTACCTGATTCTGATGACATTCCACTTACTTATGTTGAGGTACCACCTATTTTTGTTGAGGTTTCACTGGTTCATGCTGATGTGGAACCGACTCCAGTTGAGGTTCCAGTAGTTGAGTTTCCATTATGTCCTGTTGTGGTTCCACCGGCTGTAGTTTCTGTTCTAAAGTTCCACCAGCTTCTGTTAAGGTACCAACTGCTCCTGCTGAGGTACCACATGTTCCTATTCTTGCTGATGTGCCATCAGATACAGTTGAGGTTCCAGTAACCGAGGTTCCAGTAGTTGTGCTTACATCGACTATAGTTTCTACTTTCGATGTACCACTAGCTTCTGTTGAGGTACCACCTGCTTAAGGTCCTTCAACTACTGATTGTGAGGGTACTGTTTTTTGTTGTTATTTGCTTCATTATTTGTTTAATTTAGTGCTTCATTGATGTTATTGTTTTTTATTACAGTGGAACATATTGTTGTGGCTCCTCGTAAAGTTTTCCATAAGCGTGGAGCCATTAAAAAGTTACTCCTCGATCCAGCATGAGGAAGAAGATGGTAGCCCCTTGGGTTGGATATGAATGTGATCTTGTTTCTAGTAATTTTTTACGTGTCATGTGGCATTTTATGTTGCATTTTTTTATGATGTTGCATTTTCATGTTATTTACCTTTTTCTTCTTGTTGTTTTTGATACAGGTCCTGAACGTGATGTTGAGTGGAATGTTGTTTTAGAAATGCAGTCCGGTACTGCAAATATAGATTCCAGTGACTATGAGGTTATTAAGGATTTGAATGAGGTTCCTAAGAAGTCTGATGAAGTGAATCCAAAGCTAGCAGAAGACTTTTTGAATGCTGTTGTGAAAGGTGATTTTTGATGTTTTGCTTTACTTATTCAAATTGAGTTGTTTTTTATGTATTTTTGCTATCATATTTCTTAATTATATTTTTTTCATGTTGCGAAGAATTTTGCAAGCGATGTGCATTTAGAGGATATTCAATTGCTAGAATCTAGAAATAAGGATGTAGAAGAAGCTTCTGATAAGGAAGATGATTATGATATTTGGAATCAAGCATTTTCTCAGTCCTCTCATTTTCAGCTTAAAAAGAAGCCCGATCCTGTATTGAATTTTAAACAAGTGAAGGAGTAAAAGGCTACGCCTTTTGGGACTGGAAAGGGTAAAGAGGAGGTTTTTGTGAAGAGCATGCAGTCTAAGGATGCAGCTTCAAGGAATTTGAAGATAAGGACGAGGTCTGCATTTTTGAAAGACCCGGACCCTGCAACTGTTAATGTTTTTTTGGGTAAGGTTGTTCAAAAATTTGCTGAGGAAAAAGGTTCCCCCTTGAAGAAGGGTGTGAAAAAAAAATGGGTGGGAAGAGAAGAGTTGGGATGTCTCCAGTTGTGGAGAAGAAGTCTGAAAAGAAAGAAAAAATTGGAATCATTGATGCAAGCCTTGATGATATGCGTGTTTTCAGTTTTCTAGTTAATTTTTTTTTCTTGTGATGAGGTTCATATTTTCTGATTATGAGGTTTTTTTATATTGATGTTCTATGCTGAATATGTTTTATCGATGGTTTTGATTTTTCAAAATGTTTTAACAAGTTCTTGGAGATGAATTTTTAAGAAGATGCACGAGTTATTTTTTACATGTTGTTGGTGTTTTCTGCTTTTCAAATGAGGTTTTGGTTATGTATACATAGTTTTACATTCATTTCATGTTTAGGTATACTTACTTAGGTTCTTCTTTTTCATACTTTTCCCCAGCTCAAAATTTAAGACCACTTGCATGGTTTCAAAATTTGTTGATGTTCTGGATGAATTGAAACCATCTCATATTAAAGCTGTTGAACAGATTGGATTTGGTGGTTTGTTGAGGTTTAGGATTAAGCCTGTGTCTAAAGATTGGTTCAAATTTTCATACAGAACTTTAATTCTACTGCTCAAGTCCAAGAGGTTGGTAGGGAGAAATATTCACTAGATAAGAATGACATATTTGATATGTTCCAGCTTCCTATATCTGATAAGGCTGTTATTGAGATGAGTCATAAGTGTTTTGGTAAGGCTGCTGCTGAAGATGATAATTCCATTAGGTTTAGGTGGATTGAAAAATACGCGATTAAGAATGGATTATTACTGTGAAGGATTTATATAGTGTTATCCCAAATATGTTGAGGGAAGATGAAATGCCTGAGTTTAAGCGTGTTTTCGTAATGTTTGCCTTGGTGTGTTTTTTAGCTCCTATTGCTCGTAGCATTGCAGATTTGCAAATAGTGAGTTCGTTAGAAGATGTTGATCAGGTTTCTAGTTTTGATTGGTGTGAATTTGTGTGGAAGAGGTTCTGTGGGAGTGTTTATAGGGTTCAGCATTCACAGGAATTCAATTCTGTGAATGCATGTTTGGTCATCCCACTTATTGCTTTCTTTTATCGTTATCCGGTTCCGGGATTTAGTGATCCGATTGAAAATGTGAAAAAACATTGTTATTTATATCACTGTGGAGGTTATACTGGTTTCATGAGAAGTAGCAGTCAGTTTCCATTGAGCAAGAATTGAGTGTTGGTTGGTGGTGTTTCGATCACAAAGAATCCTTCTTGTATTGCTAGAGCATCATCTTCGAAGAGCAGCAAGCATCATTTTGTTAAATTGGAGTTGCATGTTGGTAGAGAGTGATAAGGAAATTGAGCGCACTGCAAAAAGTGTAAATTTTCCGATTTGTTGTTTAACTCCGGTGTTTTTTTACTAGTTTTTTGTGCTGATGTTTTTATTTTATATGATGAGGTTTCTCACTTTTTATGTTTCTTGATTGTGTTGTTTTTCCCTTAGTTTTATGATTTTATTGAGGATCAGTTTGAATCCTTGATGGTGCTGTGTTTATGTTTTTTTGTTGTTGTGATAACGAATTCGAAGCAGCTGCATTGTTTGAATTTGTAGTTTAGTTATTGCTGAGGTCCACTTTTTTTTAATGAGGTTTACTGTTTTCATGTTTAGATTCAATTTTTTTATGATGTTTGTGTATTTTTGTTATGTTACTGGTCTTTTAAATGATCTGATGTGTTATGATCTAATGATTCTTTTTTTCATCTCTGTTTTGGTAGCCTTTGTAAGTTTCCATGAAGAAATTCAAGAGGCTTGTTTCAATTGCAAGTGAGCAATTTGATGAATCGTTTTATAAGATTAGTGAAAAAGGCACTGAAACAGGCAGCCAAAAAATAAGGAAACGGGCAGCCAAAAAGTGAATGAAGCAGGCAGTCCTAATGGCAATGAAGAATGTCCCATTGTTCCAGTAACTAAATTTGAAATACTTCCAGATGATTATTTCTCGCTGTCTGCACTTTCTCAGATGAATGCAATGGTCAAGGATGTGTTTGACAAAAAACCAAAGGCTATTGTGGATGTTGGGGCTTCTGATATTCCATCATTTGATCTTTTTAGGTTAATTAATAATAGCAAAAATGATGATGGGATTTTGTAGTTGTAGCATCTTTTGGTTTAGGATTTGTAATTTTTAGTCGATGAATGGAAGATTTTAGATTTTCATGTGTTGAATTTTCTTTTGGTTGGTGAATTTCAAGAATGATGATTTGAAGTATGTATTTAGTTCTCTCTTTTTTTCCAGATTGTTTTTGGTAGTTGCAGTTTCTTTGTTAGGTAAAGAGGTTCATTTTCTTGATGATGACATTATATGATTTCAATGCTCAGTTGTTTTAACTGTTCAAATTTGGTGTTTTTAATGCACTTTTTCAGTTTCTGTAATCATTTTACCTAACCATCTATATTTCTCGTTTCCAATAAGTAACATCTTCAAATGTATAAGCTACCTCTTCAACCTGTTTTTTAACTCTTCAAATTCCTCTCTTTTCTATATTAGTTGAAATATTAGCTTTTCCATTCTACCTTTTTCACTAAGATTTTGCATTCAACTTTCTTTACATACTTCACTCTTTGAAAATGGCTTATGATGGTTCTTTCTTGTCTGTTGAAATGCTTTTAAAAATTTCTTTTCAGCTTCTTCTCTTCTCTGATTTTCTTTCAATGAGAGGAGTATGTCAATTTTGGCGCAATGCAGTCGATAGGACTTCATTCAATGGTCGTTTGTTCCCTATGTTGATGAGTCCAATGGTCTCTGGTGGTGCTGAACATTATTTTTTTCTACTTGATGAAGAGAATTTTTTTGATGAGGCTTCATCTTCCTGAACTTGAAGGTAGAATGTGTATTGAGGTACGTTTTGGGTGGTTGCTTATGTTAGAGTTAGGTGAAGGATTTTTGTTTAACCCGTACTCAAATACCAGAATGCAGCTCCCTCACTGTTACGATAATTTTCTCGATGGATGTAACTACACTAGGAAGGGTGCATTATCAGTTAATCCGAGTTCTGCTTCTACTTTTCATCTTATAGCTGTTTGTTTGGATGGAACTTTAGGAATTTATAGATCAGTTGATCATACATGGTCTAGAGTTGACGTTGGTGTGGAATGTTTTGATGTTAATTACTACAATGGTAGATTTTATACCATTTCTAAAGCTGAAGGTGGTGTTACGACTGTTTGGTATTGTGATCCCTTCGGGGAAGAATTTGATGAGGTTCATGAACTAATTGCTGTTATTCCTGGGTATTGTTACGACTTTCACCATGCTGAGTATTATTTGGATGAATTATCCAATGGAAGGCTTGTTCTAGTTTGGGTCCGCCAATATTTTGTTATTACTTCTTTTAACATATTTGAAATAGATGTCGAGAACAGACAATTTATGGTGATTCATGGGTTGGGAAGTGATGCATTGTTCGTAGGTAACAATGCGTCTTTCATGATGGATTCGTCGTCAACTCTTGAAGCCAAAATTTGTCTTCTTTACTGGTTAATTAATGCATGAACTTTTTTGGGGTGGTGAAGAGAGGTATGCTTCTACTTGTGAGTTTGAAGATGGAACGATAGAGGTTTTAGATTATATTCTTCCTGGTTGTTCCACATATGGATACAAGTCATGAATTGTTATTTTTTCTGATTAGTTTTAAGTATTATGTTGTAATCTAAATATTTTATTAATGAAGAAGTTTCAGTTCATATATTGAGTTTCATTTGTATTGCATTGAGCCTCATTTACTACATACTGATGTTCCTCTGCAGACTCTGTACATCTTTTATTTTGGAAATAAATTTGTTTCAGAAATGAACTTAAATAGAACTACTATGTAAGCATAAAAAGAAATTGGAAACATCAATTTCAAAAACTGTAACCTTAACTTGTATTATTAAAATATCAGCAGAACTTATTTAAGTGTTTTAATGTTCCTCAACAGGAAATGAGGTTCTTACATAATAAAATGATGTTCTCATAATTTCAACTGAATAGACAATCACAGTATTTGAATACAGTATAATATAAAAACTCTAAAACAGCAATTCCATGTTGACACAGAACAGATTAAAACAGGTGTGTGTTTGGTGTCTTGGATCCAAATTCATCGGCACTTGGCTTCTTCCTTTCAATTGCTGATTTTGCTCTTTTGCTTCTTCCCTTTGTCTTTGTGTATTCTGGATTAAGGACAGTTGGTGCAAGTATACATTCTGTTTGTGTTGTCGTGCTGGTTTCTGAAACTGTAATGTCTTCAACGACGTGTGAGGTTAGGGCGTTGATGGTGGTTGAGTGTGTATCAAAAGTTTCTTCTAGTATTCTTCTTGCTTCAATGTTTTTCTTACTCTTGAACACCAAATTGTAGAATTTCCTTGTCATTTGTAGACGCCGTGGTATTCTATCTCTCAGTTCTGGAGCTAGCAATTAAGGAAACACTTTGATAAGTATATGCACGTCAGTCTGGAAGAACGTCAGGATTTAAAATGGGAACATTATTGACAATTATGGAAATCTCATTCAGTATCATAGGAACATCAACAAAAGTACCAAAACAGTTCGGATACTGATCATGCTACTATTTAATTTAGAAGAGGTCATCTAGAATTCAGTAAGCAACATAATTGATACTAAAAACATCTCTATTGTAAATATTAACCTCATTCAGAATATTAAATATATTGACTGTTTTTATTACTTGTTTTGTGTATGTGCTCTTTGTCTCATTTTTCCAGATTTCCATTTTTCCATCTTAGTCTATCTCAAGCTTATGTTCTCGTCCGGGATTCTTGTTTCGTTGAACATGTGCAATATTCGTAGGTTGTGGCTGCAGAGGAACCAAACTTCATCAAAGTGTTTGCAAGAACATTTTACTTTTGCTTGTTGAGTTGTTGCTGGCTTTGTGTATAGAACTGATTCTGGTCTTGAGTTACTGGTTTTGTGCAAAACCTCAAAAATGCACATGGTTCCTTCGTTCATTCCCATATATGCTCTTAATGCTATTATGATATCTCATTGTATCCGAAAATCTTTGTAGATCATTGTGTGTAGATTCTTGCTGTATGTTTGAGGATTGTTGAACCTTCTTCTTCTTTTGGTCTTGCTTTGGAACAGTAGAACTCCTTTTCTATTTCCTTGGTTCTCCAGTTGTGGATTGTGGCACAGTAAATCTGATAAAATTTGACGAGTGTTGTAGTATTTGATGTTTTGAAACTGACAGCATCATTTGTACTCTCACTTCTTTGTGAAGACAATGTCCTAGCTGAGAAGTAGTCTTTGCTTAATGCAATGCACCATTTATCTCGTAGCGTGTACAGTCGCTTGAACCAAGTATGGTTTTGTTATTCATAATTGGTGAGCATTTTTGCCCATTCTTTTTCGAATCCTTCCTCATCTGAGGAGAACATCAGGCACTTGTCAAATGCTTTGCAGAATTCAGAGTCGCTCCTCAAATGGCGTAGTGGCTCATGGCATTTTGTTTCAGATGCCAAATACAAAGTCTATGTCATGTGTTGAGGTACACCTATAAATAAATAAAAACAACAACTTCAGATAGAGTTTCTCAAACATTATCTAGGAAAAAAGAAAACTCATTTAAAATTAGTTAAACATCATCAAGAAAAAATGAAACCTCGTCATATATTATTGAAACAAAAGTAAAAAGATAAATGAAGTGTATTATACCTCCTGTGTGGCTTTTGACATAGCCTGGTCTTGATCTGTGAAAATAATGATAGGCTTCATTCCTCCCATAGATTTTTTGAATGTGTTCAGCAACTACACAAAGGCATTCGCTGTTTCATCATTGATGAAGGCACATCCAAACATGACATTCATAAGGTGATTGTTGAGGCCAACAAAAGGAGCGCATGTGAGGTTGTATTTGTTGGTTCGATATGTCATATCGAAAACCAGCAAAATCACCATATACCTTGAAATCTTCAACCATCATGGAATCCCTCCAGAATAGTGCAGACATCATGGAATCCCTCATTGTTTTTGTGCATCTCTAACTTCTATTTGTTTATTCTGAGTCTGCTCACATAGTTGATTTGATCCCTCATGGTGTGCCCGATTAATTCTTCACCTCCAACATCGTTTACCATGTACCTGTATCCATTTGCTGGTGTCAGTCCAGCTTGTTCCATCGGTTCAATTGCTTTTCCCTTTTCAACGTCTATTTTTCATTCACTTCCGTGTAGATATTGCCACTGAGGAAGGATGAGTTCATGGTTGTGAGTACAACATGTTGATGGACTCTGTACATGTCATCCTCAGCCAGTTTGATAAACATGTTAGCACTGCATCATGTTCTTTTTAGAAAGAATTCCTTCATCTTTCTCTTGTTATTCTCAACTATAGGAGTTACAGAATTGTTTTTTTGGTTTTCCTTCACAAGAACAGGTGTAGTATCTTCCCTTCAGCTTGTTGTCGTTTTTCCTTGGTGTTGTTGATTTTCGTATAATGAAACCTCTTACTTTTGACTGGCGGCCGTATAGGTCTGCTAACTATTCCCATGTTTTTACTGTCACCCCTTATAAGTTTTCGTAAACATCAACCTCATGTATTTCATTATCAGGTCCTGTTTTCTAAACATCAAACAGGAGTAACAGTTAACTTCATGACCTATATGTAAAAATCAGTAGATAAAATAGGAACCTCATAATTTATTATGAATAACTAAAAAAATAGCAATCCCATGATTCTATACAGTAAATTACAGGTAAAAAAACATAATTGACATGCTATAAACTTCATACTGCTTCAGGTCCTGTTTTTGAAACATCAAACAGGAGCTATGTGAACCTTAACATTTGTATGTAAACCTTAGTACATAAAATAGAAACCTCATAATATATTATGAATAACTCAACAACAACAACAAAAATAGCAATCTCATGATTCTGTACAGTAAACAACAGGTGAAAAAGCACAATTGACAGGCTATAAACTTCACACTGCTTCAGCCTGTTTTTGAAACATCAAACATGAGCTACAGTGAACCTCAACATCTATATGTAAAGGTTAGTACATAAAATAGGAACCTTATAACATATTTTGAATAACTGAACAAAAAAACAACCTCATGATCATGTACCGTAAACAACAGTAGTAAAAAAATATAATTCTCTTGCTATAACTTGGCACATCATCAGGATAAACATGAACATCAGTAGGAAAGATAGAGAACTCATGCTATTAGATCAGTGAACATCAACTAAAAAAATAGGGAACATCATTCATATACTGAGCAAGGATTCTTAGTTAGAACAAAATGTACTAGACGTCATTATATATATATATATATATATATATATATATACATCTTATATGAAACAATAAGCTTCAGAATAAGTTCCTAAGTAAGTTCCTATTTTAACTAAGTTCTTATATAGATCTTATATATACATCTCATTTTTCTCAGAGTAAGTTCCTGTTTGAAGTTCCTGATTTGATTTTTCTGGTGAGGTTTAGACAACTTGCTTTCTTGTAAATTTGATCAATTAAAACATATTTTTTATCGCATTCATGATCAAATTAAAGCATATTTAGAAGATATTTTTTACCAGGTCAAATCTTCAACGTTGTTTGAAGCTTCATTCGTGCTCATGTTTTGAATTCGTAGAGATTAGAGCTGAAATTAACTGCGGTTTGATGACCTTAAGATTGAGTGAATTTTGAAAGATGAGATTACAGATTAGAGAGAAGATATTAGAGAGAGAAAAATAAAGCTTTATTTTCGTGTTTATGATATTTTCTTTCTAAATTTGCACATCAGTCCCTCCGTTTTCTCTCCCTTTTCAAATATTGCACCGGAAAAAAAATATTATACCCGGGCCCCAATCTTTATAGCAAGGTGGTTTACCTTGGTCTCTGCCTAAAGTTTAGGCTGCACCATCTCTCTAATTAATATATAAATGAATTTATATTTCTAATATTATATTTCACCAAATAAGATTTTATATACTATTTGTTTATTCATAATTATTTGTATAATAATATACAAAGCAATAACGTACAAAAGAATTGACATAAATATTAGAGAAAAAACAAAAGAATGAAGAAAAAAATAAGAGGAAAAAATTCCAATATAACAGGAGTATCTGAACAATAGTATCTGAACAATACATAATATAGGCAAAATTTTGGAAAAGACCGTCTTTCCATAATCTTATAGAAAAATGAGGTTTAATTAGAATAATAAAAGATAAGAGGTCTTTTTTACAATATTAAAAATTTATTATGCAACATGTAGTAGTTATAAAGTTTATAACCCGATTCGTGCAACCCAAAAATTTTATCTTCATTTCTTCTAAACCTTGGTTTTTCCATTACTTATGGAAATATCGTTTTTCAAGATACGGACTCATATATATTTATCCAAACACTAAATTGAAGAGTGGGTCTCCTGCAACTTGAATATAAACTTATGAATAGTGCACATATGTTTATAATATTTTTATATTGTATATTTTTATATTTTCACATTCAAATATACATTATTACTTATTTTAACTTTTAAAATACAATATTTAATTTTTGAAAAGACTATCTTTTCATAAGCCTGTGAAAAGATGAGATTCAATTAGATTTTTTTAAAAAATATTTTAATTGTAATATAAAATTTTTATTAGACAACGTTCAGTAGTTATAAGTTTATGACCCAATTAATATAATCCAAAATTTTTATTTGATTTCTTCTAATTTTTAATTAAAACCTTGGTCTTTCCCTATGCTATGGAAATACTGTCTTTGAAGAGAAAGACTCTTGAAATTTTATTTTAAAAATTACAATATTTGAGGTAAAAAGTAAAGTGAACTGTCCATAAACTTATAGACAAGGCGTTTGAGAGAATGTTTTCCCATAATGATTATGATATTAGTGAATGGAATAAATAGATTACAAAAGGTAGACTAGGTCCAGTAGAAATCTAATCTAGTGTTAAACCTAATCATAATAAAATCTAATCTAATCATCATATTGACTTATTTTAACACCTCTTTCAAGTGAAGCGTCGAATGCTCGCCGACGCAAAGTTTGGATAAAAAAACTCGAACACCGGACGAGAGAGCCATTTGGTGAAAATTTCTGCAATCTGAAGACCCATAGGAACATAAGCAACACGCAGCTTGCCAGAAGCAACCAACTCTCGAACAAAGTGATAATCGATATCGATGTGCTTCGCCCGCTTGTGAGCAACTGGATTCTGAGCTGAGAAGATGGCGCTACTGTTGTCACATAACAGTAGCGGAGAACCATACAGATC
>JAULKJ010312925.1:0-10851 GCA_032355405.1 Rubia balearica | reverse complement strand
CATCAACTTACTCGATGATTTCATCTCTTTAAGTGACTATCACTTTCGTCAATATGCAAATACATGCCAAATATAATAATATGACGTTCAACTCGTCATAACATAATTCATGATCCAAATTCTAATTTTCTTGTTTCATGCATTTACAAGAAACTTTTAACATTCAAACATCAACCATGCATCAACTATATTTCTTTTTCATGGATATCATAAAGCATATTATCATGCACCATATCTTTCAAAATTGAAACAAAAACCTATAATTAAAAGTACTTGTCTCTTTCATGTCACTTGATTCTTCTTCTCCACAAATATGATCATTTGTGTCGTACCAATCAAAATTCATATTCTTTGAATTTATAAGATTTTAATTTCTTCCAATTCAAGTATGGTTTATAAACCAAACCCTAACTCGCCAAACACCACCCCTCCACCTCTCCCGATCTCCTCCGCCACTACCCCACCAAACCCTAAATCGCCAAACACCCTGATTCCTTGCACGAACCTTGATATGAATCTCCTTGCGAAGACTTCAGATTGCGGAATTAAAATCTTTGATCAAATGAAGGGATCTGCAAACTCTCACTTGGTCGCATGAATTGATGAATAACTAGCCCTCGAGATTACTCTCAACTCGAATTGATCACCATCTTGAATAACTTAGCCTCTGTTTGGCAGAGTTTTTAAGCTGATGTGCTTATAAGTATAACACTTTTTAGTGTTTCGTAAAATTCTATAAGGCAGCATATTTTAAAAGCAAAAACTATTTTTGGGGGAAAAGCAAAAACTGGTCTCCCCATACTTTCAAAATAAGCCAGCTTTGTTTATAAGCACAACTCCGCCAAACAGAGCCTTATAAGTTTCTTTGATTATAAGAAACACACTTTTTAGTGGTCGGTAAAATGCTAAAAAACAAATTATTTTGAAAGCATAAACTATTTTTTGGTGAAAAGTAGAAGTTGGTCTCTCCCTGCTTTCAAAATAAGCCAGCTTTGCTTATAAGTATAGCTCTGCCAAACAGAGACAACACCAAAACACAAATCAAAGAATTTCTATTTTATTGCGCTTGAGAAAAAAATTAGTAATGTGAGACGTAAAAGTATATAAAAGTTTATCTCAATTATTCAATCAACAACACGACATTTATTTTTAGTTTCTTAAAGACTTTGCTCCCTCTTTACTTTCTGCGTTTATATCTAACTTTTTTGCATATGATTATCCATGTTGACTTTCTCACTAGTACCAATTTTCTGAGTAACCCAGCTAGTTGAAAAGTTCGAAACTTCAATTGTAATTAAAAATTTTCAGTTATAATATAATTTACTCACACGAAAGATCAATTAAAGTAAAACTGTTTCAATTCATTCTAATTAAACTAAGGTATATTTACATTTATAACCCTAACTTTAGGATGAAAGTACCAATATAACCCTGAAATTTCAGAAAGTGCCAATTTAACCCTAACTTTAGGCTGTATGTGCCGATCTAACCCTAATTTTCAAAATATTTGTGCCGATGTAACCAAACCCCTTTATCTCGGTATTGACTAAGTGAAATCAGGCCTAACTAATAATTGAAATGACAAAAATACCCCCACAAACCTATCTTCTTCAAAACATCTCTCTTCTTCAACCAACTCTGTAGCCACCGCCGCCGCCGCTGAACTCCACCGCCACCGCCGCCGAACTCCGTCGCCGAGCTACAACCACTCCACTGGCCTCACCTATCTCACCTCATCCCATCCTAATATCCTACCTCTCGACACGCTCCCACCACCGCCACCTCTCTCGCCCATCCACTGCTACCCACCATCCCCGCCAACTCTCCCCAAGCCAGCCACTCCTACATCCATGCCACCTACCACCTTTCCTGGAACCAAACCTAGGGTTTTGACATCCTATTTCCACCTCTCCCGCCTCCCTCCACCCTCCCGAAAACCAAACCTAGGGTTTAGACATGCTCTTGCCACCACCACATACACACTATCTCTCCTGCCTCCCGCCACCCTCCACCCTCCCGGGAACGAAACCTAGGTTTTGACATCTTCGCCGCCGCCATAGCTTCTTCCACTGCCGAGATGAGATTAAGGAGGCCAATCTAATTCTCCCTGATTACCACCAACACCAACTTTTTCTTCCCGTCGACACTGCAATTACCACTCTGCTATTACCGTTCACCACCAATCGATTTCTCCGGGAAGTGGCACCGCCGCGGAACCCCCGCTTAGACCCCAGCGCCGCTTAGCCAAGCGCCAGAATTGAGCGGAGGGATGAGCATAAATTCAACAAGACCTTTGTTGGAGACGGAAGAAGAAAAGCTCCAGAATCCACACTGCTCCCTTCTTCTTCCATCGCCACCAATTTGGCATCGTTCGTGGTGGCGATGGGAAGAAGGAAAATGAAGAAAGAAAAAAAAAGGTTGTCGGTGGCAGGGAAGAAAGAAAAACAAAGTTGGGCAAATTTTTGGCAAATTTTGGGTTTTTATTTTATTTTTTAATTCAAGGGAAAATTGGTCTTTTCAACAAAATCCGACAGAAAAATGCTTGACCAAAAAGTTAACGAGGTCAAAGGTTATTTTGGCACTTTCTGAGATTGCAGAGTTATATTGGCACTTTCAGTCTAAAGTTAGAGTTATTTTAGCACTTTACTCTTAAACTAATTATTTCACTATATAATTCATGTATTTCATTTTGGATGTTTAAATTTTAGAGTTTAACAATACTGTTTGTTCCAATTTAAATGTAAGACACTAAAATTATATAAAAGTTCATCTCAATTATTTAATCAACTGTACCTGCTAGTATTCATTATAACATATATTTTCGAAAGATCAACTTTCAAGTTTTAACTATCATAAATGAAAAATATTAAGAATTAAACATTTTTCAAGTCAACTATCCAAAGTTAAAGCGTGCAGCTTGAAATGAGACGGAGCAACTTTACTGCTATCCTTGTCATTCCATCTACCCCATCTGTTTCAAATTTAAATATTTCAAAACATAAATTTAGAAGCTATATCCATATCTTCTTACTAATAGGTGAGCGGGAACTTTGAATGTGAATAAAACCAGTCCGGGTTCGACCCGATCCACTCGAATGCCATGAAGGGCGCAGTGTTTGTAGAAGCTGGAACTGGGAAATGCTTTAGCGGCTTCCATTTTCCTTCAGTCTGACCTTTTTATTTTCTCACTCTTCTTATGATAAACTCAGAGGTTTGATAGAGTTATGTCTTGCTCGAATAATAGTACTTACATGAACATATATACTGGAGAAAGAATGAAAGGCAAGTGTCTGACTTAATTAATAAGGTTTGTTGTGGCATTAATGACTTTGACTTAATTGATAACGTCTTGCATGGTATGAAAATGTTGAGAATTAGATTTCGTAAAACCTTGAATTTTAATAAAATTTACCAAATCTCCATTTTCAAATTTCAATTTAGAAAAATGTAGGTAACTGGTATGTGTTCACAGTCATTACTAGTGAGACATTTAGGGTTGTATTTGGGGTAACGTGTCATATGAATGGGGAAGGGTTGTCTACACATCCATTACTTGATTGGATGTATTACTAATGGTTGAATGGTGTTGAATTTATAGGTTGAGGGTTTAGGTTGTTTTTAGGGTAATTGGTTGAATTTTATTAATTTATAACATTTTAATGTAGGTAACCGGTAATGGATGACATTGAACTAATTGGTAATAATCTTAGGAATTCACCTGATTACATTCCTTTGATTGAATTATTTATTGTGTTGGCGTTAGAACATGCATCAAAGAATGACGTGGTGCATGCACACAACCCATGTAAGGATTGTATGAATGATTTTTTGGGGAGAAAGAAGTTACGTGTACACCTTGTCATGCGTTGGTTTCAAACTACTTACACTTCTTGGGTTTGGGGTGAGGAGATTGAGATGGTTGAAGATGTTAAAAGTTAGAAACCTGATGATTTAGATGGAGATAATGGATGTGATGAGATGGTAGGGGATGATGCTAAAGAATTTCACTGAAGCTCCAGGTTCTAAAAGCGTTGCATGATCACAAAAAGATGAAATTGTATGCGGACTCCAAACATTTGGTTTTGAGTGGGACTTTGAGAATGATGAATTTGAAAGCCAAATTTGGGTGGACAGATAAAGGGATGACAGAGACTCTTGAATTAATTAGGGAATTTCTTCCTGAAGGTAATCTTATGCCAATAGATCATATGTCACGAAAAGGATGAAATTGGAATTGAAAAAAAATTCATGCATGCCCTAATGATTGTATTTTGTATATGCGGAAGGAGGATGAGTTCTGAGAAATATACCAGATGTGTGGTGAGTCTCGTTACATGGTATCAGAGAAAACCTGGTCAAAAACTTTCCAAAATTTCTAAACCCTATTTTTTCAGAATCGGCCACCTCTCCCTCCTCCCTCGTGGCCGATCAAAATTATTCCTCCCTCCCTCCTTTCAACACAATTTTCCCAATGTCTCTAAGCCTATCATCATGTCTGACGAAAAAATCTCTAATAATACCTTGCTCCACATGATGATGATCAAGCTTTCGCCATGAAATTACATCTTGTGGATGCGCCAAATTGGATATGTTCTCAAGTCTCACAAGATGTTTGGATTTCTCGACGGATTAAAACCGTGTCTGACACTGCCTTCTCTACAGTTGACCGGCTCCTCCACTCCCTTCTCCTTTGTGGCAGCTGCCAGCTCCTCCCTTAGTGGTGGCGGCAAGACTAACCCCATGGTGGCTTATTATAAAGCCAAGGCTTAGTATGATCAATGGGTAGATGAAGATCAGCGTGTTTGCAATCTTTTTTTTCTTATTTGACAGTATTTCAGCCAATTTTCATAACAACACTGCCTCCACTATTCTGCGTCTTCGTGCTGATGCCCATGGTATACGTAAGACTAGTATAGTACATGAACTCCATCTTAAATTTAAGGAAATTTTTGAATAGTTGTGTATGATGGGTTCTCCTGTTACAAATGATGATCAGTTAGTATGGTTTTTAACTGCTCTTGGCACTGAGTTTAAAGTTTTTCTGCTCCATTGATTAATTCTTCACCCACTCCATTGTATGCCAATGTTTTATCTCATGCTAAAAACCATGAAGCCTTTTTGAGAAATTTACAGGGACATTCAGCCATAGAAGCAGACCCTTCCACCTTTACCGCTAGAGAACACCCCTCGATCGGTCGTGCGTGGGATCACACAAAAGTGAGGGGCGGCGGTGGTGGCCGTTGAGAAGGTCGGTGTTGTGGCAAAGCTCCCTATCATGCTCAGTATTAGGTCAGTTATGGTTCAGGTCACGGACACCCGCATTGTACCTAGTGTGGTCGTCCCATCACTACACTGCTACACGTTATAAAATGCTGACATGGATGAGTAATTCTTAGGCATGTCATTTTAACTTGTCTCATCTGGCTGAAATTTTTCCATCATCCCTGTAGTTAGAACCTCTTATTCTCACCTCATACTGGTATATTGATTACGGTACGATCAAGCACATGAAATTTTTGGCTTCTAGTTTGGAGAGTGTGACCCCCTATTCTGGTAATTCTCATGTTTTTGTTGGTAATGGTGCCTCTACTCAAATTTCTCAAATTGGTGATTCTAATATTTCTATTGATTTATGTTTATATGATTTTCTGGCTGTGTCTGAGATTACTAAGTCTCTGTTAACTATTAGTATATTGACCAGAGATTTGGATGTGTTTGTCATTTTTAGTGTCAAAACTTTGTGATTCTGAACAAATTTTCCAAGGCAATTGTAGGCAAGGGTCATAGTGAAGGACGAATTATTTTTTAGATAGAGGCAAAGCAGCTCTATTTTCTCATTTGCAGCAGAATAAAAGACGGGCATCATATGATATTTAGCACGCTCTCTTGGGTCATGCACCGACAGTAGTTATTTCTAGTTTGCAGAAGTCTAGTTTGCTTTCAGTTTCATCATTATTTCCTAAACTGCAGACCTTCTCTTAACGGTTGGCATTCATTGACAACCATAAATGTGTTGCACACATACTTGATTTGATATACTGTGATTTGTGGGGTCCTTACCAAGTTTTATCGACAAATATTTTTTCATATTATGCCTTATTTATGAATGATTTTTCTTGCTTCACTTGGCTATTTCCACTTCTTCGAAAGTTGAATTTTGTTGACACTTACTTGCAGTTTGAGGCACTAGTCGAGAATCAATTTTCATCCAAAATTAAGGTATTTCGAAGTGACGGTGGTACGGAGTTTGTTAATACACGTTTACAATCCCATTTTGCCTCCAAAGGTATTCACCACCAGATCTCTTGCCCGTATTCTCCGGAGCAAAACGGGTGAGCTGGGTGCGAACATAAACATGTTGCGGAAATGGGCCTCACCATGTCGTTCCACTCGCTCATGCCTATTTCTCACTAGGATAATAATTTTACCACAACAATATACACGATTAACCATCTACCTACTCCGGTTCTACATGGTGCTTCTTCTTATGGGCTTCTATACAGTTGTGATCCTTTCTACTTGAAATTTCATCCGTTTGGGTATCGAGTATTTCCGTTTGTTCACCCATTTTTGAACATAAATTGGCTCCCAGAAGTAATCCTTATGTCTTCATCAGCTACAGTTCACATTATAAAGATTTTCGGTGTCTTGATTGTGTTGTAGGAAAGGTCTATATCACTCATCGCGCCCTATTTGATGAGTAGTATTTTCCTTACACTTCGTCCACAGCATCAGCGATTGGTTCTCCATTGTCATTTCTGGATGTTTTGGCTTTTATTGATTCTGATAGCATTGCTCCTCCTTCACTGCCAGTTTCTGCAACATCCTCTTCGGCACCATATTTTATTTGTGCCACTAATCAACTACCAGTAACTCAGCCACACCTCCTGCCTCCCCACTGTCCAATCCGCCTGCCCAATCTCCGCCCAGCTCACCTATTCCTTCACCCACCTCCTCGGTCGGTTCCACTTCTCCACCCTTTCCTCCTCGGCTTGTACTTATCGCATGACCACTCGATCGGCGACTGGGGCTATTCAGGGCAGGGATTTTTTGGATATTATCGCTCATAGACTTATGGCTACTCTGCTTGCTCAGTCAGAACCCACTGATTATCGCTCGACTCTTCAGGATCCTTCTTGGGTTTCTCCTATGAATGAGGAGATTGCAGCTCTTCACGGACAATACACATGGGACCTAGTTTCTCGCTCATTAGATGTCACCATTGTTGTCTTCAAATTGGTCTATTGGCTGAATCATCATCCTGCTGGCACATATGATCTCAACAAGGCTCACCTTGTCGCACAGGGTGTCTCTCAGATTCTGCGTTATGACTTTGGTCACACCTTCAGTCCTGTGGTCAAAGCCTCTACTGTTCGGACAGTTCTCGCCATTGCCATGATGTGTTCCTAGCCGCTTCATCATCTTAATGTCAAGAATGCCTTTCTTAATGGCTTCCTCAAGCACCAGTATATAGGAAGCAACATGTTGGATACAAGGACCTTGTTCATTCGGATTATATTTGTCGCTTGCCAAAGGAAATTTATGGTCTCAAGCAATCCCCTCGAGCATGTTTTCAACATTTCGCCACTTATTTGACACAACTTGGTTTCCAGTGCAGCCCAACAGACACTTCTTTGTTCATTTTTTTGCGGGGATCATCGTTGCTATATTAACTGGTGTATGTCGACGACATCACTCTTATAGGTAACAATTCGACTCTTCACTTCGGAAACATAAAAAAATGACCTAGGCACCCTTCACTTTTTTCTTGGCTAGCAAGTTTCATCTAATTCATCGGGTTTACGCATTGGTTAAGCAAATTATGCTCGAGACATTCTCACTTGTGCAAGGATGTTTGATGTTGTTCCAGTCTCTACACCCTTAGTGCCAGGTTCTCAGTTTCATAATTTGACCAATCCACCATTTTGGAATCCGACGCTGTATCACTTTCTAGTTGGGGCTCTGCAGAACCTGACCATCACTGTTTTTATCTGTCCTTCTCGGTCAACACTGTCAGCCAGCACCTTCACAACTCTAGAGACAGTCATTTTGTTGTTGTTAAGCAGATTCTACAATATGTTCGAGGCACACTACATTTTGGTCTCTCTGTTCGATCTGCCAGTTCTCCCGTGGGTATTCTAATGTCGATTGGGCCCATTTTCTGGAGACTCGTCGATCCACCTATGGATATATTTTTTGTGTGGAATCCTCATTTCCTGGAGTGCCAAGAAACAAAGCACAGTTTCTCGTTCCAGCACCGAGTCTGAGTATCATGCTCTTGGGTGACTCAGAGGTTGTTTGGCTGACTCATTTGCTGCGAGATCTTCAAGTTCCCTTATCTGGCTCTCCACTGCTGTTATGTGACAACAGTAGCCCCATTTTCTTGGATCAGAATCCATTTGCTAACAAGCTAGTGAAGCACATCGACATCAACTATCACTTTGTTTGAGAGTTGATTGCTTTTGGCAAGCTGCATGTTGCTTATGTTACTACTTCTCTTCAGATTGCGAACATTTTCACCAAAGGGCCCTTTTTAGTCCGCTGTTTGAGTTCTTCAGATCCAAACTACGCGTCGGCGAGCATGCAATATTTCGCCTGAGAGGAGTGCTAGAATAAGTCAAGTTATTGATTAGATTTTATTTGGCATGGATTAAGTTGTTGACTAGACTAAAGTCATACTAGTACTTATCTTTCTTTTGTATTCTATTTATTCTCATCACTAACACGAGATTCTTTACAGGAAATAATTTCTGTCACATACATTCTTCATTTAATTTAATTTAATTTAATTTAATTTAATTTATTTATCAAACTAATAAAGGCAGTACATAACAGTCTATATTAGCTAGGCGAGGATTTCCCGCGGCATACATTCTCTGAGTTTCACAACTAGATTCTTCGTTCCCTTGGAGTTATCGATGTCGCAGCATTCAGATCTACTCCACTGGACAGAAAAAAGAGGAACCAATTAAAGATAAATCGATAATGATGTAAGTAAAAATGATCAAGGCTCATCAACACTAACCTCTTTGCGCTTAGTTACCGGCGAATGGACATGTACACGGGTAACATAATCAGCTGAACGGCCGGCATCCGTACATGGCGGCAAGTCTCTCGGAGAAACCCGATTATAGCTCAACAGCGTCGTATTCTCCGACCACTTCTCCACCCACTCAAAGAAAAAAACGTGCGGAGCCTCACACGGATCTCTGGACGGCAGGCGAGTGTTGAACATAAAAATTGGCGGCGATAGATTCAAAAACCACGGCGAAAAGGTTTGAATGGGTAGTTGCAGCCAACTCCGGGGATGCATTTTCTCGTAAATGTGGACGGAGTAGCCCCAGGAGATGGAGACCGACCACCCGCGCCGCCGGTCGTGGCAGACGGTTTGTTGGAGGAGGCGGGATTGATCGACGTTGGCGGCTTTCATGAGATGTTGGATGGATTGGACCCGGTTCATGGCGGGGAAAATTGGGTCGACGACGTCGAAATGGTGGAGAGACAGCAGAGGAGTCATCAGGTTGGATGAGAGTAGACCGGAGATGTCACCCCGGAGATCAATCTGAACAATCAATTTCCACATGTTAATATTGCGTCCATATGTGCGTGTTATTAAAACATTTTGACAATAATTACCACCAATTTTTATAAAAGTAAATACTACTCCCTCCATCCCAACTCTATTTGCACTTTGGTTTTTTGACATTATTCTCTATGAAAGTTTGATGACATATTTAAATAGATATATGAACAATAATATTATTGTATGTGATATTATACAATTCGTCATAACAGGTAGTTTCCAAATATCAACTTTTTATTTCCCGTTATTATACATAGTTAAACTTATTAACTGTATAACATATTTTTTGAACAACCTGATACTAATTACAGTGTAAATAAAGTTGGAACGGAGGGAGTACTATTTATCCTATTGATGATTTTATTCATTTAATATCTTAAATTATGTATAATAATAAATAATAAAAATTAAATATTTTAAAAATATAAGTTACGGTAAATTTAGCAATATATCATACAATGATTTTTATATTTGTACACTTATAAAAAAATTTAATGTAAATTGTATCAAGTTTATTGATTAATAGTGAAAAAAGACAGAAAGAGGAGAGGATACATGAAAGATCGAATCATATCCCATACATAAAAGATCGAATCGTTTCTATCTTTTCCTGTTTAGGTACGCTGTCCTTTCCCTGCGTTTGACTTGGTTTCACCTGCATAATTCCCTCCTAATTCTCAAGGGTGAAATGCAGCATTTGCATAAGTTATGCAACCACCATAGCTCTATTGAAAGTTGAGTTAGAAAATACTGTCTCCGTCCCAATATTATTAGTATGTTAATTTTATCAAGTCAAATATATTTATAATAAAATTATAATTTGAAATATGGTTAAATTGATCTTAACATCATTTTTCAAAAAAAAAAAATTTATGCAAAATTGTTATGTGTAATTAGAGATATTAACGGTGAAGCAATACCATTGAAGATCATTGAACATCGTGAAAAAGTAAAAATACCCCCTCTGTCCCATATTAATCTGCACACTTTGACATTTGACAGTCGAATTAAAAAATGTTTTATCTTTAATATTTTCCGTCAAGGATATTTAAAATTGTGAAAATTTAATATTTTAAAAATATATGTTATAACAAATCTTTCAAATTATCACACACTATTATTTATACTTGTATACCAATTCCATGTTATAGCCAAAATAAAAAAAATTGACTAATTAAATTAATAGTTAAATTAGTAGTTGAAATAGAAGAGAGGGTATACAATATTTTAGTTATAAAATACAACGTCAATGTTAAAAAATTTAAAAT
>JAULKJ010312915.1:0-10852 GCA_032355405.1 Rubia balearica | reverse complement strand
CCTTGTTACGACGAAGACATGATTTCTGGTGAGTGTCTTAGAATTTGAGTGTGAAATTATGGACTGTGAAAGATTTATGGTGCTGGAAATTTTCTCTGGGTCGTCGATTGAGGTTTGCAATTGACTGATTTGGGCTTTTTGCCCATTTAAAAAAAATATTACATAAGCTTCCGAGTTCGGAAGCTCATTAGCTGTGGTTACTTAAGAGCTGATTCCCTTATTCAGATTAAGGAAGAAATGTAAAATACATAGCAACAATTGTGTTTAAAATATAGGTTTGGACCGGATATGTGACATGAAGTTAGAAGTAGTATTTGCAAGTCCGGTAGCTTCTCGGCTATGGTAATATACATAGGACTTAGGGTTATCCATCAAGCCTGAAAGATTTTTTAATTCAAATTTATTTCATGTTTCTAAATTGCTTAGACCTGACAGAGTTCTGGATTTGGAATTCCTTCCTGTTCTATGTCATTCAGGCATATCACCTTTCACATAAAAAACTACCGGAGATTTGGCTCCACTATTCAAACTTGTTGACTCGGATTCGGACTAGCTAAAACAAAGTATGCAATAGATATTTTGATGAAAACATTCAAATCAAATCAAATCACCTAATCATCCACAAAATATTGCAACTGAAATTGTCTAATCATCCACAAAACTCGCCATTCTCATACACATTCAAATGAAATTGTCTAATCATCTTCAAACATAGCAACAAACTCAACATTAATGTCATCTTCATTGGCGGATTCTTCATCCTCATCTTTAGAGTCATTCTCGGATAAATCTACCGTGAAGTTTGGCATGGTCTCCTCATTTGTAAGATGAAACTGCACCCCAATAGTCTCAATGAACTTTGCATACCGGGCTTCAACACATCCCAATTCTTCATTTTCCTTGGTGTTGTCACCTTGAATGCACGCTAAGTATCTCGACACCCTACTCTTCTAGTCAGCGCGGCCACCTAAAATGACAAAACACAGGAAACTAGTTCAAGGACATGAATTTAAAGGAAATGGTGTAGAGTAAAATTTACAAGTGGCACGTTAATTGCACTCACGTGATGACTCCACCCAGTCTAACGCTGCATACCTAGCTCGCTTTGCAGCTTTAGCGGCTGCCCTGGGGATCACCTTATTATGCCACCCTTCATTATTTCCCATTTCTAGTTGTTTGTGTACAAAAGAAATCTCGTCATAGAATTCTAATCGACATGGCCTATCAACAGGTATGACCTTAAATTGCTTAAGCAATGCAATGATCAAGCCCCCGTAGGGGAGATCTTTGTTTTTAGTCCCCACCGCCTTCAACATATAGTTAATGATAGTGTACCCAGGTTAATTGGTATACTCTTCATCACGTAATATAACAACATCAGGTTAGCTATAGTAGGCTCACAAACGTGCATCCCAATGGCAAAAGGTTCATACATATATACTCGTACACTAGCCTCTGCTCAATAGTTAGTTTACCAGCATTATAGGTATCGGCCGTACCCAGGGTATTCTCTACCCTACCAAGTACTTCTTCCCCATTGCTACCGGTCATAATTATGTGGAGTCACTACACTGAGTCATTGCCATTGATGGTAGATTTCAAAGGGACCATCAGGATTGTCGAGCCTAAGTTTGGTTGGGTTCATGTACTCATTCCCTAAGACAACGTTGATTGCGTACTTGGTGACAGTCACATTTATCTTGTTTACCATGATCAAATTACTATCCCTAAATTTCTGTCCTAAATTTACATAAAATTGCACAACCTCATCCATATGAACACTCTCTTCTAAAGTTATTAATTTATCCATCCCTTGATTTTTATATTACCTCAAAATATAGCCAAATGATAAATTATCCATTTTGAACTACACACTACCTTAGGGTTAGTACATTTATTTAATCTTAGAAAATCAACGTACCTCCTCTTGGCTTCCCCGTTAAAAAATTCTCGCTCCGATCAATCTCGGTGATAGGATCGTGGCTCTGGCTAGAGGTATTTATGTGGTTGGTCTTCTTTCTAGTTCCCCTCATCCTTGTTATTGTGCAAAATCGAATTGAATGGTTTATTCTTTCCAAAATTGGAATGGGAGGCTAGGGTTTGCAATTGGGTTATGAAAGATTGAAATTGACTGAATTGGGTTTTTTAAGTACCCGTCCATACTTCCTATTGGGGAAGATGGTAGTCCTTTCACTTATTGAAAAACAAACACATTTCTGAAATCGTAATTATGTTGGGTACATTAAATATATAAAGCCGGAAAACTTCCTCATTCATAAGTTCTACATACGAGTAAGCCCTAAAAGGCATTAATTCCAATTCAAAGGGGATAATAAATTCACTATTCACCTGCGTTGTTCACCCTCATTATCCATAGAAAAACCGCCCAAACCCAATTCTACCCTTCTTCCTTCATCAAACCTTCCTCTTCATCTTTGGTTTGGTTTCACAAACATAAACCCTCAACTAGGTGCTTCATCATGCAATGATTTGTAGAAGTTTGAAGCAAGGAATTGAATTCTACTGGGGTTTCAAGGTTATTCAATGAGGGAAAAAATGGATCATCTTTCACATGAACTCTAGACCGGTATTCCATTCTCAACTACATATGACCAATTTCAATTCAAGGGTTTTGTTATAGTAAATGTTAGTCGCCATGTTTCCATTGTGTGCTCATGTTAATGTTATAAGAGTATTGTGGAATTGTGTAGATAAAAAACAATGTGTTTTGATGTTTTTGATTTTAAATGGTGTACAATAGTAATCATTTATTTATTGTGTGTTTAATGTTTAGGGTTTGTCTCGTTCGATGGAACGATCAAATAGTGTACTTTATATTTCGTTTAGAAGAATGTCAAAGAAACGGAGTCGTGAAAAATATTTAAGTTCATGAGATGGAAACACTGAAACAGCGGTGGACGAGGATGAGGATGCGGATGAGGAAGATGAGGGACCAGTTGTGGTAGGAATTATGAAAACACATTGTAGAATGCTTGAGCGGAGGATTGCAAGAAAGGAATTATCCCCCTTTGTTTTCAATGAAAATGGTGTTTTTTTTTCAAAAGAACATGCAAAGTGGTCTAGTTGGGTTGGGAAGGTGGGTCGAACTAGGGTTGACACACGTTACGATAATTGGCACAATGTGCCAAAAGATTACAAAATCACCCTATGGATGGAATGCAAGGTATCTCTATGTACTTGTTTGGATTTCCTTTATAATCCCCTGGTAAACTTAAATTTTTTGAAAATTCATAGGCACCTAGCCATTTTGTGACACCGTAGAGATCATATTAATTTGAAGCGCCAGACATGGAAGACTTGAGAAAGAAGACGATGAACATGCTATCAAAAATTTGGCGAGAACAGAAGTACACATTGTCAAACGATTATGTCTTCTCAACAACAAAAGGCGATCGTCCATGGCTTACTTTCACATATATTTAACCAAGAATTAGGAAATTCACAAGAGAAGATCATTAGAGAATGAAAAAAATGTTTGTACACCACAAATCAATAGAATATATTAAGATTCTCTAATGTAGATGTCACATGGCTTTCCACATTTCTCGTAGTGTACGAAAGATGACAAAATAAAGAATCACAATATTGAATATAACTCCACATCGGATGAGCAGCAAAGGTTATGGTTGGAAGCGCTAGAGATTATAAAAGAAAATTTTGAACAAGATGTGTTATTGGCAATAGGGAGGGGATGGATGAGGAGGAGGCCCAACAATCAATTGTACCTTTGGAAGTCGAACAATTAGATCAGTGTGATCTATCCTCAGAGCTCAACAAAACAAGGAGGGTGAATACGTGACAGATGTGGTGATTAAAATTGGGAAAAAGTGGTAAACCTACTATTTACTTGGTTCATATTTAGTGTGACATATTGTATGTGTTCATGCCAGTGTTGGATTATTAACTATTCCATCTTTTCTTTGTCTTAAACTAGGCTAAATTGAAAAATGATGAAATTGAAGGTCGATTCATTCCAATTGGCAAGCACAATATTTTGTGCGAGGCCACTGGAAAAGCCGACCACCCGGGCCGTGCGTGAGGGGTTGGGATGTTCTTGACCCAAAGAGAGGATTTTTGCATTGTACATTCATATAATAAGCCTTCAGACTCTACAATTTGCAGAAAGAAGCAGTTCTAAGGGACAAGCGGTGGGAATAACTAGAAATTTTGATTTGCAAGTTGGTGAAGCACACCAAACTTCAATTGCCCGACAATCCAAATGATCTAAATAGCTATTGGGAGCCACCGTCAAGAGGATCTCACCACTCTCTGGGAAAGATATTATTTAACCATGACATAGTGCAAAACCCGCCGAGGATTGAATGACCTCCTAATCAAAACATCATGCCTTCCCCAAAAAAGGTAAAATTGATTATTTATTAATATTGCTACATATTTTGACATTATAAATGTATGCATGGGTGATGTAGGGTTCCTAACTATGTGAGGTTTTCATAGAGGAGGGTGAGAGTCAAACTCCCTCCATGTTGCACATGGTATTTTCCATGCATCAATGCGGCATCATTATTCAATTCCAATCCCGAATGGAATTGCAAGGGTAACAGTGGTAAAAGCCTTGGTGCAAAATGCAAGCTTACCAATGTCGGGAGGAGATTATAAGAAGGTAGAAACCACTGAAGAAAATTTTCTTTTTTGGCCTTGACGTGTAGTACATGTCAATTCTATGAAAGACGATCAGGTAAGCTACCCACAGATAAAGAAAACAATTACAAAGTTGACTAAGATCAAACAACCCCCTATGACAAAGCCATAAGTACAAAAAGGTTCCCGCCTTTCATCCACGTTTTGTTCAATTGGATCAACACACACCATCATAACTTCACGTACACATTTGTGGGGAATGAGTGTGTTTTTGGAAAAATTTGGGACATAATTGCGTTGAGAAGTGACCTCAAGGAATTATGCAAGTGTGACCAAGTAAACCAAACAGTTATGTCTCTATTTCTATTGTAAGTGTATTTTTTATTTTAAAACATTTTCCATTCATTTGCTACTTGCTTTTAATATTTATTCTTGTCTAATATTTAGAATGATATATCTAAGGTACATGCATTACTTTTCCCATCAAATGCAAAAAGGTTGGGTAAGGTACTTGTGTTCATTGATTACTCAAGGGATTGGGTGTTCTAGGCAAGACCAGATTGATTACGTTCGAATGCATAGGCCGCAAGGATTAGAAATTATTCATTGCACCTTACATTGAGAGGTGATGCTTTTGATTTTATATTTTCCAACATGCCCTTCGATGGTAGGGTTTGAGTAATATATGTTTCTATGTAGTGATCATTGGAAATTAATTTTGATTATTATGAGAGGAAGCTTGTGTACTGGATGGATCCATTGCACTTTCAACCTTCACAAGGTTTTGTGGATATCTTGGAGAGTACATTTGATGGGTTGAATGTGACAAAGGCCTTAAGTGTAGTCCAAATCAAGGTATGATATTGAATACACATTTACAATTAATTAAAAGTTATTAATTATTATGGACCAATAATATTCTCTAAATATCAATACAAGAAAAAAGCACAAACTTGGGAGTGTGAGTACTACATAATGTTATAGCAGCAGAGTTTGCTAAAGATATACGATTGTATTTCCTTAAAATATATGAAGTGAGTATATTTTCAATACTTATGGCTACTTTTTGTCATCTGATACTATTTACCATTTGCACAGATGTCCTTAAAGAATTTTAAGCCATATTCACAAGATGACATCAATAATGCAAGAAATTGTTTGGCAAAATATCTAGTTCATGTGCAATTCACGGATCTTGGATCTCCGAATGTGGTACCTTAGTAAATTTTCCAACGCTCGTGACATGTATTTTGAGGAATAGAATTTGCATGTTTTCTATTTCTATTTATAGACAGTTACTTTATTAGCCTTATTTTATATATTTTTGTTGAAATTACGGTCATGTTGTTGAGTGATAATTAGCCTTAGGAATACACATGTCATTTGTGGAATAGAAATATAAGTGAAATATATTCCTATGGATAGATACTTGCTAGTTTAGAGTTATCTATACATTTTTGTAAGACCAAACAATGTGTACGATGTTTAATCAAAATTGTATTGTGGTTGAGTTTAGTTTTGGGGTTATAGCAATGAATGAATCTTTCTCCCTTGTAGCCGATTGTACTTCCGATTATAAAAGAGGTCCGTGTCCGACCTTCTTCATATTTACAAAGACACGATTATAGGTTCCTGTCTTGTAACTGTCACCCTTAATAAAAATTATGAATTCAGAAGCTATTTAAAATCAAGTAATTATTTTGGTAAAAAAATAGATCTAGATCGGAATCGGCACCCAATGTAGGAAGGCAAACACTATTCACCAGAAAATATTAACTCTTTCGACATTGAAACCTTCTGAACATATGACCTGAGGGAAAAAATCGAGGCAAAAGGGGCAAAGTAAAAGGTCATGTTTCCTATAGTGCCAGCTCGAGAAGGAAGATGGTCAGCACCCATGATCATCCCAGTAAGACAATGATACAGTAATGAAAGGAAAAACGTGGACCACGATCAGCGAATATCACAAAGTTTACCCTCTATAAATAAAGACCCAACACAAGAAGACAAGCAAGGGATTTTTCTGGAGAAAACCAATATGAATAAAAGTACCTACTTTGGCATCAGAGTCAGATTTCAGGGACTTTTCCAGGACCTTATTTTGCAGGTCAACCAAGCAACGTGACACCATGCTGATGCTGGATATTATAGAAGGAGTTCCATGCATCAGTGGCGTTATCTGTAGGGATCAATTTTAAATTTCTAGACCTTCATAATATCTAGGTAAGGTTAGGCTTTGCAGCTGAGGATTATCACTTAATGCAACTTTGAAAGGCATCACGGTCAGTAAAAATGTAACTCAAACTTGTATTAGAATAGGAAGACAACCGAATAGCTTCTGCATCAGTGGCGTCATCTGTAAGGATCAATTTTTTGATTTTGGTCATGGCCCACCAACCAATTATCAATTCCCGATATACTTTTTCCCATCCGCGTGCAATTGATCAAACTCTTAAAGCCAGTCCAATTAGGCGAGTACGTTAACTGTGTAGCCCAGGTGAACCATAGAGCCAAGCTGCTGCGAGTCTAGGTTTCACTTCATACTAGTTCCCCTCAGCCCCCTGTCATCAGCGGTCTAGCAGGTTGAGATTCTTTCTCTCCCTTCACCTCACCCCTATGTTCATTGATCCGAATCGCTGATCCTAGAAAAATGAAGAAAAAAGATCAATAATGTACACATGGTTCATAATAGATAAATCATGGATAGTCAAACTTCACACTTAAGGCTTGCATTGGCTCTCTTAGAAAATATTGTAAGGGACATTAACTGAGCCTGCACCACCGATAATGGAGATAAATCTTCCAAACACATTCAAGAAGGATTATCCCAAAAAAAATAAGGCCATTGACACATAATTAAACAACCCCCAAAGTCTCACACTATTTTATCATTGGAAGTTTACAACTTACAGACATTCGCTATAGCTTGAACAAGAACATGAAACACACAATGAACAACCACTAGAGCAGACAAATTAGAGAACTTAGCACAAAAAAGTCACAAAAAAATTACAATTGAGGATATCTCCCAGTGTGCTACGGATAATATGCGCATAGGAGAAGCAAATAACATTGAGTTAGTATCTAGAAAGTTGCAATTTTTCACATCTCACTACTACTCCACCCCCTATCTTAGCCTTGGAAAATGGAAAATTTAAGCATAACGACCTAAATAATGTGAAACGACTAGACCAAATGGCATACTCATATTCTAATCCTAAAATCTAAGCCCATGCACACACGAATATCCTATATAGTGACCATATCGACACATTCATACAACACTACCTAACCTGCTTGACACAACACAAGTAGGAAAATCACCTGCGAATTTGCTCAGCAGGAAATACACCTACCTAAATGACAAAGACACCGAGGGTATTGTGGCTTTTCATACCCTGGAAAATCCCCAGCCTTGCGACATAAGAGGATACACATTTCCCCCTATGTCTGTCCAACACACACAATGAAGAAGAGAATACTGCGGCTTCACATATGTCTAGAAAGCCACCAGCCTCGCGAGATAGGCAGAAATTCAATTCGTCTTTGCCAAAACACCTACCAACTGAACATAACACACACCTACTACACAGAGACTGGGGGATGATATAGCTTTGCATATGCCTGGACCATTGCCAACCTCGTGACATAAGCAAAGCCACAACCCGCTCTCCATCAAATACACATACACATCAACTCATATACCCCCACCCTCAATTTATATCCCATTCTGGATTAACCACAAGCACAACACAAACACCACAGCATCCATAAGAACAAATGAACAATAGTTTGAAAATTCTTGAGATATTACAAATAAGTCCATAGGAACAAAATTAGTACATGATAGAAAACTAGCTAAAACAACTAAGGTAATCTATAGTCCATTGTATTTATGCACCCATATTCTGCATCTAGAATTTCGTCAAGTTTCCACTGCATATGCATATAAACCTCATCATTCGTGGAACCAGCGGCCTCCAGACGCTGCATATGCTTCACATAGCAAGACTTGCGATCACATTAGGTCTGTACTCTGACCAGATTAGCTGTATACTTACTAAGTACACAAAGTATGCATAGGTCTCTAGGTATCATTTTAAGCCATCTATATGTTGTTCAAAATACATATACAATCCTTCAAATATTCCTAGTTAGCATTAGGATTCTTGCAGGGATTCTTACTGATCTAGGCCCAAAGGTTACTATTAATCTCGTACTGTTCCTTCAAAAAAATTTCTTGTTCTGGATTGACACCTATCCTTTTCTCGAAAACAATATTGTTCACCAACCTCTAATTCTTTTTATAACTTCTTATACTTTGTTAGGAGTTGAGCAGGGAATTCATATCCTTCACGATGTCACCCCTTCCCATTCCTGAATTCCCCTGCTAATTGATGACATTCAACTTCCAGTTTTCCTTTACATAAAAAAAATATCATCAAAGTAATAAGCCTGCTTCAAAATGATATCCTCCATTCAATCACTCTCACGATATTTCTTAGTCAAACACTTCTGCCATTCTTCTTCACGTCACATAACAACGATCATATTTTTTCTTAATCTCTAGAATTATGAACCTTACATAAATAGATGAGCATTGTACTCATTTAAATGCATAAGATTCTTCTTCTTACACAGCTCCCATCCAGATACTACAATGATAATCCTCAAAGACAATCATTTCACTCAACCACCTAGTGTTATTAGCCACTACTCATTGACTTTAGGTGAGATCCCTGAACCATTAAGATATTGACGAAATTGGTCTAGGTCCAGCATACAAACTCTTACAGCATTGGTGAATCAGCATAGGACTCACCCATATGAGGTACATCCCCATAGCCCATTTGAAGTAACCCAGATGACAAAATCATATTTGAGGGTGCATACCACTCTTATGGACAATTTTCCTACATATACTTCATGCACATACAAGTTAAAAATACACACATATACATATAAAAACTTAATTTTAACAATATGACACAATCAACATAGTTATCATTATATTTACAATCTGGGTACATTCATAACTATCTTACCTTAGGACCGGAGGTCTCATCCTGAAATCCACAGCTACTAGGTACACCTCTTCCCCCACCTCCACTACAATCACACTAGCACTATAAGCCTCATTAGCAGCACCATTTCACAACTAACTAATAACTCTACCAGGAACAATAGTTGTGATACTGATCAAACTCGCAACCCTCTTACCCCTTCAAGGTAGGCCGCACATCCATTTTCTCTAGCTCTCTAACCAGGCAGAAGGCAGCACCTCTTGCTCGCACCACCTGGACTAGGTATTCATCCACAACAACCTTATCCTTCTCCATATCCTCTTCCAAGACACGTCTCTCTCCTAGTCCAGTTATGTTTAATTTCTGCTTTTGCTCACGAAGCCGGAACATAGCCTCGCATTTCCCAACCTTAACCATCTTCACATACACATCCTCGAGTAAACCTTAGGAATTTTTTGTGCTTATTAGCTTATTAACAACCAAGAAAGGATAGTCTGGATAGGTGGGTCCATTCTCCTTTAGAGCCCTAAGTTTCTCATGCAAAGCGAAGTTGGCAGCATCTTTCTCCTCACAAAGAGCGTGCAACTTACCTAACTCAATTTCCCCTTCATTATTCACTGACACCACTCTTCTTAATGACGGTTCCAGTAACCCTAACTATTTCTTTTACTCATTTCCCTTGTTACCATACTCAACGACATGTTGAGCAGCGATGGTAATGGCATCCCCAACCTGTACAAATAAAACTAATTATGTAAAACTAAGTAATAAGCCTACGTATAAAATATATAGGAAATTAACATAAATCTGCAGCGGAACCATCCACGCTATCAAAGCTGTGAATATTCCCATTGTCATCACAACATTTTTTGACTTCATCACCTTCGAAAGACCCTCACCATGTCTTTTTTTCTCGCTAGACTTATGCTTAGTGGCAATAACCTTCCGCCTTGTTTATCCACAACACATATGTCCCCATGCTGGCTGTTGGATGCACTTGCATCTTGATCACGGGACAGTGGCACTGTTAAAACACAAAACCTTACAACTGTAAAATGAACACAATTAGTAATCGAATGAGTAAACGTAAGCTGACAATTTTGATGAAGTGTCATACATCGCGAGCCAGAGGGCCTTTGCACCTTCACAACATGGGCACACAGGGCCCTACTCCTCTCCTATTTTAGCTCCCTATCCAGAGAAAT
>JAULKJ010312906.1:0-10852 GCA_032355405.1 Rubia balearica | reverse complement strand
TTCGACACATTTATTATCATGTTTTGTTTTGTTGGCTACTAGTATTAGTTAGGTTTACACGACAAAGGGTTTAGATAACCATTATTGGGTTTCTTATCTAAATCTCGAGTTTTGTTGACTTAATTGAAACTAATGAACACTTTGTATTCACGAGCACCTAAATTTTCCTTTGCCGCCTAAAAAATATGTTGCTCATGAGTATTGGACATCATTTTGTAGAAGGCCATCCGCGAGGATGGTAGAATATATTTGAAGGCCATTCGCAAGAATGGAAGAAGATATTGAAGGCTATTCACAAGGCAATATACCTAAATGCGTGGTGGTAGATGGAATTGAGTCGGGAAAGGCGAAATTGAATTTCAAAAAGGTCAAGAACGGAAGACGGCGTCAACCAGCCAGCATGAAGCCTAGCAGGCATGTTCCAGGGGGGCGGCTAGCACGGCCCGTGCCAACCAACATAGAACGTGCCAGAGCCCGTCAACACGAGCCATGTTCATCCGTGCTACCCATGCCCCAAATTCAATCAAACAGGAAAGTAAGAACGCGAACCACGCCGCTTCACACTGTCTGCGTTGTTTCAAGTTCCAAATGTGAAGACCTGCCCAAAGGGTGTGAAAAATGACACGGACTGCATTGTTCAACTGAGAAAAAATTCTTTCCAGTTGACGGGCAGCGCCAAACGACACATGGCGAACAAATTGGAAGTTTAACATGGTGCAAAAGCCGGCGGCCCGTGCAGTCTGCATCGGCAAGACCCTACAGGTCCTTTGCCATACCGTGCGTCCTACACCAACATGAGTCTGCATGACCCATACCATGTCTTGCATCCCGCGTAGGCATGAACCTGCACGGCCCTCGCCACTGGCTGCATCAATTGCAGTTGGTAGGGTTTTTAGGCCTATTTTGGGCCTTTTTCAAGGCCAATTCCCTACTACTATATATATGGACCTATGTCTACTAGGGTTTAAGTTTATGTTCATTTTTAAACTTCAAGAGTAGGCCAGAGAGAGAAAGGAGCTCTTCCTTCTCTTTAGAATATTTTCTCTTCTTCCCTTTATTTTTCTTTTTCCCAAAGGCATTGAATCCAATGAAATACTTGGGTTTAATTCTTAGGAAGTAGTTTATTTACTTGGGGTTTGAATTTGTATTCACGAATTAATATTTTTTATGATATTCCTTAGATCTACCTATTTTTATGTGTTTGTGATTATTATGATGACTTGTTCTTCATGTTCTTAATTAATTGAATGATTGTCACACTAAGACTGGCACACAACATAGTCTACTTTCATATTGGTACAATTATTGATGTCCTCCGAGGAAGGAAACTTAGATGTGCTTGGGGTAACGATAGTCCGGAACCCTGTGGGTGTGTGCATGTAGGTTGCCGAGTCAACATTACGTTTGACCATACATTAGTCTTAGAAAATAAAATGGCCCAAAGGGTTACAAATAGAGATAGCAGGAGTAGCCAACTAGGGTTAGCAATTTGCAACCCCAGAGCCATCGATAAGGTGATTCACCCCCTTTTATCTTTTTAGGCCTATGGAGAAGCATCTGTGGTGTAGGTCCCGGGACGTAATAGCATGGGGGAGATTCACATCCACACAGCAGGAAGGGCCATTGTAACACTCCCTTAATTACTGAGGAGATACCGATGGAAGATCACATGCTCACCCTACGTGACATGTAAAAGGGAGTGTTGACCATCGACCACACCACATGTCATAAATATTAGAATAGGTTTTGAAGTTCTTGTATATGATGGAATTGAGGATCGAAATAACATTGAACATGTTACGCAAATATTCCCCGAGTGCTAGTTTACTTAGTTAATTATCTATTTAATTGCATGTTAGTAGTTGTTAGCAACCCCCATTACAAGAAACATGACCTTTTACCCCGGCTCTACAGGATCTTTTACCGCGGTTTTCAGTCCTGGAAGAACGAAGGTAAATGCAGCCGGAGTAAAAGGTGTGTTTTTCACCTCGGTTCGGAATCGATGTAAAAATTTCCTTTTACCTAGATTTTAAACAGATATCGGTAGGTTTTGTGACCGACCTTGGTCGATAGAAGTAGGCTGACCATGTTAGTTCATACTCGCGACATCGTAAGAACCACTGTCGGCATCCACATAAAAGCGACTTCAGGCATAGCATGAAGGCATACGATGGGTTAAGAAAAGTCACGATGTTATACCAATCAACGTCGTTCATATAAAAAGCGACGTCGTAGATCATGAACAGGGACATCGCATGCTGACATGGAAAAATGATTAATACGATGTCATTTTCTTAGGCCAATGTTGCAAAAAAAAGCCGTTGATTCATGCAATGTCAGTTACGCGTTGTTCTGGTTATGATATTGTGCGACGTCGCAAATGAATCGGTTAGGAATTTTTTCTCGTACAGTATTAAAATATTTAATATTTGATGACACAATAAATTGTTGGTCAATAGCAATCACATTTTATTTACTAAAATTGACATAACCAGTATATTAAAATACAAAATGTTGCTGTAAAATTGACAGACTGATTGTGTTAATGCTTTTTTGCGTACGTTGTCCAGCATTAAGAATTGAAGAGAGACTGCCGAAATGGAAAGTCCATTTCGGAAGTCCATCAATAACTCTCATTATCATATTACAGCATATACACATGTAACAATGGATGCACAAATAATAAAGCCGAGAGTGTATGACATAAGTCTTAACATGAAGTGCAGGAAAGCGACGTCGTAAGGTGAAATGACCAAAGCTGCAGTGTCAAACTAATGAGGGACGTCGGATATTCATATGTTTTCTTGTCAGTTCCTGCCAAATGCAACTTCAGTAACCATTCGGTCATAACTCGTACTTGACGATACATTGACCGACATCGGACATTCAACCCGTGTGCATACTAAAATTTGATTATTTTCCACAATCAGCCCAAATATCAGCCTTTTTTCTCACTCCTTAAAAACATGGCATGATATTAGGAACACTATCAATATACACTATATAACATATAACGTAGTCAACATACTAAATGAAAATATTCAATCACTGTTCAATGTACAAAGAGACATGTAGAAGGTATGTTCATAAAATTGCTTAATATGCATGGAATGGAGGGAAAACTAACTCAATTAATTAGAACTCGGAGGATACTTGCTGATGTTTGGGAGAAGAGAGTAGATTGGGTTCTTGAGTAGTTAAAATGTTGTGAACAAAGAGGAAGGTGTGGAGTTGGGGTAGGAGGAAGTGTATTGGAGAGCAGAAATTTATGGCTCTTGTTACGGAATATGATATAAATGAGATGGGTTTGGGGGGAACATTTGTTCAAAATTTTGGATGAAAATTTTGCTTCCCGCTGAAAATTTCATTTTAACCGATGTCAATTTTGTGTCGGTCAATGAATCGATATATGCAAATTGTATGCAACGTCGTTTATATGGGCCAAAGTACAATTTTTGAAAATTGTCATAAAAAACTCATTGTTAAGGTTGCAGGTCTTTCAGACGACCTGTTCATGCCATAGAGGAACAAAATACTCCTATACGTGCGAATAAAACATTGTTATCTCCAATTTTGGATTTTGACTTCTCCCAATTCATTGTAGGAACTTGAGTGCAAAAATAAAAAAATTCATAGGTAGTCCCAAACTAAATTACGATATTCCCAAAAATAACCTTGGTCAGCCACAGCTTATACACGACTTCGGTATTGGAGATACTGGTCTTATCCACAAATAGACTTCGAGCAGATCTTCCCAAATGACTCTTGTACATATACTTATAGGTGATCATCTACAATATACTGTAAACCATGTACTAGCTTTTTTTAGAAATTATGGACAAAATTTTATTAGGGTTTTATTTCATAAAGACCATGGTACATGAAATTTTATTTGATTCTATTTGGTGGAAATTATTGTTCTCATAATGCTTATAGTAAAGGTTTGAACACAATGCTAAGAAAAATGATAGAAGATTACCCCGATTCGCTCCTCTGTTGGACAGTATGCGTATTCTCCGTTTGGATGCAGAATTAAGAAGTGTAGAGAGCATTCGAGGAAGTCCCGAGGAGATTGTGGTCACGTTACATTGAAGGGATATATTTGGAAAAATTGAAGTAAACCGGCATGCCCAAATTGGATTCCAATCTTCGTTCACGCATTCTTTGCTAATTAATGATCCTCGATAGTGATAATGAACTGAACCCACAGAGATTTCCAAAAATTCTTCTGAGATGCCCTTGCATACTAGTTAGTAATCAAATACTATATTATTAACTCTAGGCCCTGTATTAGAACTTTAGTGAATTGATGGTTGGATTTTTCTTATCTTCTAATTTTTTAAAAAAAAACTAAGAATGTGTAATTTCGTCCGATTTTGGTGAGGTGGAATTTATCTTCCAAATTAACAACGCTCACATGAAAGGTATTAATGGAATACTAATAAAATTTCCTTCATGCATCAGTCGTAACAACATGATTATGATAGAGATTTAGATTATTGGTTATATCCAATTTTGCATTTCCTCCCCAGCCATCTTGGTGGGACCTAATTGTAAAAATATAAAATTTTACCTGCTGTGTTGAAATCTATTCTGATCGAACCGGACGTTAATGAAGTTCTTTGACATTTACAATGTCAATTCCTAATGCATAGTTAACTGTTCACCATTTTTAACGTCATTTATGTTTGTTTTGATCAGACGCAGACCCAATTCATATGCTAGTGGGCTGAATTATTGTGGCACAATATATCCATTACCGATGTCGATAGTATGTCAGTCAAATTTTACAAAAAATGACATACATGTGACGTCGGTTAAGCACTTTGTCTGACAAAGGCCCATTTCTTATGCCAATGGGCTGAAAGGGTTAGACCCATATTTATCTAAGTCAACGTCGCAATACTGTCGGTACTGAATCGTTCTTATTGACTTGCATGGATGTCGCTTTGGGGGAGGAATACACAAAGCTCGTAGTGACTATATATATATATATATTTATATGGAACCCACCTCATACATTACTTTAAACTTTCAAGTTCCCTCGAATTTCAACAGTCTTCGTTCCCATCCTCTCAAATGTATGGTTTCCACATTTGGTTATTTTACTTTTGTTTTTATGTATATTGTGTTTGAATGTGTTATTTGCTTCATGTAAGATGTGTCTATAGATTAAGGTTCATCAATTAGGTTTTGGGGTGTTAGAATGTCTATTAGGTTGTGGCTAAATTATTTTTGTTTTGGTGCTCTCTATTTACCCATTTCCTATTATTGTCAGAGTGTCCTAGTTTCATGAATGCGACGTCTCCTTTCCATTGTTCCTACATCGATTAGACCGACCAGTATGCGATGTCGCTTGTTCTAATTTCTGTAGTTCATCTCACATATAACGTTGCACACTTATCGGTTAACCATTCGGTTTTACTGAAACATGTGCAATATCGGTTAATCATAAATTCTACAGTTGATCTAGCATCTAACGCCGCATACTAATCGATTAACCATCCGGTTCACCCAAACCTTATGCAATGTCGATTATTCATAATTTCTACAGCATATGACGTCGCATACTAATCAGTTAATCTTTTGGTTTTACCGATCAGTGTGCGACTTTGCATTTCCTTGCTTGTAATTTTTCCATTTAAATTGTGTTTCTTTGCTTGTATTACCAATATTTAAATTTTCATAATAAATATTTCCTTGATTAATAGATCCGTAGCGATTAGGACGATGAGGGTCGTGAGCCACGTTTTGCAATATCGTTCATCATTTCATCCACACCCTGGCACAGATGAATTTCGGGAATGTTCACATCCTGGTAAGTAATCTCTGTCACATATTAATTTTACTTTCAAAAACAAATTCTATACTTTACTATCAAATTAACTGAACATGGTTTTTTGTTTAAAATTTAGTACATCCCTAGCCAGATTGTGGACCTCCTACCACCGTTGAAGTTGCCTGTTGTGCTCAGGTGCAATGGAAGAGAGTACCACATGCATAACTCAAGGAACATGAGGTTGAAAACCCTGAAGCCGAAGGGTTTTCAGCAGTTTCTTATTAGTGAGGAACTCATAAAAGAGGAGGAACTCATAAGTTTCTTGAACTAGCAAATTTATATTGCAAATTTTTTTTAAATAAAATCGAACTGTTGAAAGGCTGCTTGGTAGGCCAAAAATTTTATGCCTAACAAAGTATGCGACACTGCGTAGTAGTTGACACCATGTCGCCTGATTTGACCTAGGTGCGACGTCACACACATCGAGGCAGACAAAAAAATGGTTCAAAATGACGTCATTTCAAAAAGGGTATAAATATGGGGACTCTGAAAATCAGTTCAACCATTTATTCACAAGTTTCCTACAAATTCCAAAAGTCTCCAGCTTCCTCCTCACCTTCTCTAGTCAGGAAAAAGGTTTGTTCTTCCCATTCTCCTAGCATCTAACTTTTTGAATTCTTACTTTACAATGTCAGATCTGTGGTCTGTGAATGTTTTAAAAAAAATTGGCTATCTAGTTTTGTCTCAAATCTTTGAGTGTGTGAACTTTTCTTGAGTTGAAACTTAGGTTCAATGGTTTGGTTTGCTGCAAAATGGTTTTTACTTAATATAATGTTGATTATGCTTCATTTTTTCGGTTATATGTGTTTCTTCCTGTAACTTCCTCTGATTTATATGACTTCGCTAATCTGTCAGCTACAACTCAGTTTATGCGATTATAGTGAGACACCGCATGTTCTTATTTCCAGTAGCTTATCTTTGAGTTTGTGACGTCACACTATTATCAGGTGACCTTCGGCTTGAACGAAATGTAACAGATATCGCATTATGACATCTTTATTCTACAATTGTTATGCATATGAGACTTCGGTCTTGTTTCGGTCTTGTACGAGATCAGCCTTTCAAAATGACATCGTATTGGTCATAATTCCACGTCACCATGCACACAACATGACTGCCTCACACCGCGCTATGTCGTTTAATAGCTATTGTGGATAGTAATATTATGTGAATATTACTTGTAATTTTAATTAGATTATGTTCCTTTTCCTTTTCTTTACAGGCCTTTGTACCTCCATTTAATGTATCATAGATCATGAATACGATCATAACATTATAACCCTTATTTTTTACATGGTATCTGAGCCTAAAATTCCGAAACCTAAAACCCAATATTTTTCATCTTAAATTTTCAGTAAAACGTCATTGCCATCGTCCGTACGTGACGTCTGCATGTCGTCGATCCAAGCTTCCATTCCCCAATTAAAATAAAATTGTCACGAAGCTTGGATCCATTTATGAGTAGACCCAAGCAAAATCTGTTTATGAGCTGCGGCAACTTTCCAAGACCGATCCCGACAGCCACCCAGTCAGTGCCTACTAAAGCAGAATCTATTTCCGAGCTACCGTAACTCTCTAAGACCGATCTAGACAGCCACCTTGTCATTTCCTACTACTCCGACCGGCATCGTTTGCTTATACTGACAAGGCGAGATTCACTCGTGCGACATGTCTTCCAGAAGCGCGTACACGTGCATTTGACGAGATGCATTCCCTTCCTTCTGGAAGCACGTCTTTCCAAGTGCTATTGCACATACGCGCGCATATTTCCTATTTGTTCGTTGTTTTGTGCACATAGGAAATATGCATTTGAAGCATTTTTATTTATTAAACAAAATAAAAAAAAATTGTATGGCCCTTTTCGGCGGCAGCGTTACCTCGTTGCCAGGATTTGCAGCTGTGACCTCCGGCTCTCCTGCCCGATATTATTTCGGCCCTTCTCAGTGTGATGACCAATGGAATATGACCCTTAATTTATTTACTCAGTTAAATTATCCTTCATACCATGGGTCACATAAGCCTACTTTACCATGGATTCTCGATTCAGGAGTCTCATATCACATGACTGGTGACAAAGGTTCTCTTATTGACATTACTGCTGCTACTAATATTGTTACTGTTAATGTGCTCCTACCTGATGGATCTGTGTCGTCTGCAACACATTATGGTTCTATAAATTTTGGAGATACTACCTTTACTCATGTTCTTTATATACTTGACTTGCGATACAATTTATTATCATGCTTTATATTGTTATCTGCCTTAAAATGTCTAGCTTTGTTTACTGAAAATTATTGCATTTTAAAAATAATTAGTACGAGGACTGTGATTGGCGTGGGTGAACATCAGGGGGATTATAGGCTTCGTCTGCTAGCTACGCGCATTCAGACTCATATCTCGCAGTCAATTTTGACAGTTGTTTCAGTTTTTGCATCCTTAATTGACCTATGGCATCAACATCTTGGTCATCCATCCTTTACAGTGTTGTTCTCTGTTCCTACTGTTTATTTTTAGCACAAATAACACTTCCATACCTTGCTCTATGTGTCATAGAGCAAAGTAAAGTAGACATAGTTTCCTATTAGTTCTTCAAATGCTAGTTCTTTGTTTGAATCGATACATTGTGATGTTTGGGGGTTTTATAGCACACCATCTTCTAGTTGTGCATTTTATTTTTAAACTATAGTGGATGATTATTCCATAGTTGTTTGGATTTATTTATTAGTGGCTAATTCAAGTGTAGCTTCTAGATTTATAAAATTTTGTGCTTTGATCAAGAATCAGTTTGAGCGCTCTATTTGTCATGTCTGTGCCAATGATGGTACAAAATTCCTACATTTGAGATCATACTTTGCTGAATCCGGCATTATTTTTGAGACTTCTATGGATGATAAACCACAATAGAGTGGCCGTGTAGAGCACAAGCATCGTCATTTGTTAAATGTGGCTCGTGCTTTGCACCTTCAAGCTACTCTGCCTATTGATTTTTGGGGAGAATGTGTTCTCACTGGTGGTTATCCGATTAACCGGACACCGACGAAGCAACTTAATGGTTTACACCATTTGAGTTACTCTACGCACTCCTAACTTCAAGATTATGAAAGTCTTTGGTTGTTTGTGCTTTGCCTTATACATTCCCAAATATCGTGAAAGGTTTGTTCCAAGAAGTCAACGATGCATTTTTCTCGCGTATCCTGTAAGAAAGAAAGGCAATCACCTTTATGATTTGGAATCACACACCTTCTTCAATGGTGGAGATGGTAATTTTTATGAAGAAAAGTTTTCGTTTGTTGTGCCATCCGTACCTATTTAGACTGCACAGTCACAAACTGGCACATGGTTTGATTATTCTCTACCATTGGCTCCAACAGTGACTACTAAACGGTGCCACCACCTTACTGTTGGCATCACTTCCGTCAATACCAGATGCCCTGCTAGAATAGCCACCGTATGGAGCGGCACCCGCAGCCGATCGCCAGCCAGTGCTTCCACTAGCGCCGCCAACCGCTTTGTCGTATAATGCGGACCCTGACGCTGATCGTCATCCTGCATCGCTTCCAGTCGCTTCACGTCCTGATGCAACTTCTCCGCCACATTTTTCGGTCTCTCTGATGCCTACCACGGTTGTCCCGTCGCTTGCAGTGCCTGTTTTACCGCTAGAATTGCCACCGACTCTAGCTTTGGTGCCACCTCCTATGGCCGACTTGCCCATTTCCCGATAGAGTACTCGCGATCGTTGACCTCCTGCTTACCTGGATGACTATTTATTCCCTTTGTCTACTTTTAAATCCCGTACAGCTACAGTCACTCTTGCGCTATTACTATCCTCAGATATTCTCTATCCTTTAACTGATTGTGTAAATTGCGATAAATTTTTTACTTTGCATTCTAGATTTTTAGGTGCAGTAAATTCTAGTGCAGATCCTACCACTTATTTGGAGACGTCAAAGCATGCTCATTGGCGTGATGCTATGGCTGATGTAATTAACGCTCTTGATCGCAATGAGACTTGGACTATGGTTTCTCTTACTCTGGATAAGACTACAATTGGACGCAAATGGTTTTATCGTACCAATTTCAAAGCTGATTGTACTATTGAACATCACAAAGCTCATCTGGTGGTTCTGGGTAATCGTTAGATTGAGGGGACAGACTATACTAAGACATTTGCTCCTGTTGCGAAGATGAGTTCTGTTCGCCTATTTTCTTCATTGCAGTCATTCGTTGTTGGGAACTTCACTAAATGGATGTCCACAATGCTTTTCTATATGGTGAACGAAGAGGTGTTTATGTGCCCTTCTCCTGCCTATACTACACTCCCCGGTATGGTTTGTCAAGTTCAAAAATCTTTTTACGGGTTGCAACAAGCTCCTCGCAACTGGTTTTCCAGGTTGTCTCAAGCTCTACGTGCATTAGGCTTTGTTCATAGTAAGGCTGATTACTCTCTTTTTGTTTACTCTTGTGGTTCGGTATCTTTACACGTGTTAATTTATGTGGATGATTTGGTGATTGTTGGTAGTTCTTCGTCGCTCTTCTCTGGATTCGAGAAATACTTGAGCTCTTACTTTCACATGAAGGATCTTGGTGTACTTAACTATTTCTTGGGTATAGAGATTGCTAGAAGACCGGATGGGATGTATCTTTCACAAAGGAAATATTCCCTTGACATTTTATCAGGTACTGGTTTGTTGGCTGCGAAGCAGACTAACTTTCCATTGGAGCAATAGCATGACCTTGCGCGTGTGGAGGAACCACTTTATGATGATGAGCAGTATCGGTGCCTAGTTGGTCGTCTCATTTACCTTACCATTACATGTCCTAAGCTCAGTAATTTGATTTATACGCTTGCTCAGTTTATGAAGTCACCTTGTGTTCCTCACTGGAAGGCTGCACTACGGGTTCTACATTACTTGAAGATTCATCATTGGGAGGTCGTGCCGTACCTCTCAAAGATGTAATTTATAAGCCTTATTGCTCACTAAATACAACTAAGTAGATAGTTTGGCAAGTCGG
>JAULKJ010312867.1:0-10855 GCA_032355405.1 Rubia balearica | reverse complement strand
TCGCGAGAAGGCACATTTTCTTGCGACTTGATGAATTTCTCGCAGCTACACTTGCTACTTGCCCAGTCAGCGCTTTGTCAGCATACAATCACAGCCCCTTCAACATCATTAAAAAATTATTTTCATTCTATAGCTAATTTTGATCAACCACGATTCCAATGGTGATAACGTTCGGGTAAGCCGACGTCGCTCATGCGTCGATAACATGTCACCATAATCGACTAACCTGCGATATGCACATGCCGTTGTAGTTGGTCAAACAAAGGGCCATTTCGTATTTTTCCTTAAATTTGATATGTATATGGTGTATCAATGTGTTTTTCTGTTTTGAAATTCCTATGGATTAGGTTTAGGATTTTAGGAATTTGGTTTCTATGTTCTCACCTGTCAACAACCATATTTTTTTGTTTAGAACCTTTGTTTACTCGGGTTTTCTGCTGTTGAGAATGCGTCTTTAAGGTTTGAATGTAACACCGTTGGTCCTTCGATCCTCAATCATTTGGAGAGATCACCTAGCGAAGTCGCTCATTTATAATTTCTGCTAACAATCCTTAAATAAGACTTTGCACCATACTTATTTAGCCAATCGGTTTTACCGATGGGTTAGCGACGTTGCTTAAACATGTCGACCATGCCATTAGTTTGAAGCAAAATCTTAGCGACATTGCACATACATGGTGGACAAGTTATATTTTGAATTTACATGTACGTGCGCCGTCCCTGACTAGATTATGGAGCTCCTACCGCCGTACAAATTGTTTGTTGTGCTACGGTGCAATGGAAGGGAGTATGACATGCACTACTCGGGAATAGAAGGCTTAAAAACCTGACCCCAAACGGGTTTTGGAAGTTTCTTGATGAAAAGGAACTCGAGTTTGGGGACACGCTCTACTCCGAGCTGCTAAATGGTGTTGGCCCATAGTTTTTAATGTTATCGTTCTTCGTCGTAGATTTCACTGACTTCGAACATTTTTATGAAATAAATTTATTCAAATTTGGAATTACATATATTTTTATATATTTAATATTCAATCTATAATATATTTCTTGTATTTTATTTCAATGTTATTGAATCCTTAATATGTAATCGAAGATATGACTATAGAATAATGAATAATTCAAAGTGACCTTGAACTCCCTCTCTCTCCTGCATTTAAGAGAACGCTAATTATAAAAATATACACCGCATGCAAAGTAACATGAAACAATAATAATACTGGTGGGCCATTTTAGTAATAAAATCATAATAAAACATCACTTCCACATACATTCTAAGCCATGAACACACATCCTGGGTCAGGAAGATTTATGTCGAACTTCTTGGAATTGAAAGGCAGGGCCCGTGCAGTTTAGACACTCTTCACCCCATCATAAACCATCATCATTTTATCCAATTGCAAGACTTTGTAATTATCTTGCAGCTATTTCATAATATCCTTGTTCACTTTCTTTGATCTCACGTCCGGAGTAATTGATACCTCCATACATGCAGAGTTCACCAAACCCAGAACACCATCAATATACATTGAACAACATGAGTATATGATAAAGATTTAATGAGCCACAAACAGCCAGAGCATAAAAAATGTCGAATAACTTTTCCAACTGTAACAGAAAGGAGCAGGGGATAGATATAGGGGACCATTCCGGTTCCTTCCACCAGCACTAGGGAGAGGGAGTTCAAGGTCACCCTCAATTTGACCAAGACTTGTGTGTAATAAATAATTTGTTTCAATCATACTAATACGGTCAAATATTTGCTTCGACCAAAACTTTTTAATAAATTAGAAATGTTGACATACTGTGGGTTGAAATTGTTAGGCCCATATAGACGTGCGGCATCGGTTATAGGTCGACTCTATCTCATCTTGACCGACATAGATGTGACTTCGTTCTTTGCAAGGCGAACAACACAAGGGTCCAAACAATGTCACAACAAAACATCTTTAAATAGGAGGTCTCTCACAATCAATTCAAGCTTTTGTTCCCAAATTTTTGCAAATTCCAACAGTCTCCAAACATCTCTTCACTTCTCTGTTCTCAGAGGTATAGTTATCTACACTTCTAACACCCATTTTTCAAGAATTATTCTTTTACATTGTTTGATCTATGGTCTGTGAATGTGTTGTGTATTTTGGTTTTCTAATTCTTACTCAAATTTGTTAGATTATGAAGTTTCCTTAAATGTGTACCTGACTATGTTTTGGTATGGTTTTGGACGTTTTTCAGAAATTGTCTGTTCTTAAAGAATCATTTTTTTGGGTTTCTGTATTTTTCCCATTGCTGCCTCAGACATATGCAACGTCAACAACCTATCGTTCACATATCGGTCATTGCAAACTGTGTGCAACATCGTATATTTGTATGTCAAGGATTATATGTGAGACGCTACACTTGATTCGGTTTGACCATTAGTGTTACAGATGGGTTAAGGTGTTGCATACAATAATTTCAGTTTACTTTACATTTTAAAATACGATCTCGTTTTTGCGTTAGTCTGTTGTTTGGTGTAGTCGACAATGTAGTGACATCGTGGGTACACGTCGACCAAGTCACTGATTTGGACCGACTTGTATATGCGACGTAGGGCAGACATCACACCATGCATTTCCAGGTCTAGTATGCCCTTAACATTTCTGCTATTATTCTGGACATATGGCAGGCGAAGGATCCTCAAACCGCCTATCTTCCCAGTTTTTTACCATTTTACATAGATATTTACTATTAAATTTTCATGCATTACCACAATTGATATTTTTTAAAGCAGTTCTCCGCACAACAGAGCAATCCAGAGTCTCTTATGTTCGGCCTTGAACATTATACAATGGCTGCTGATAGCACATGGTTCCATTGCACTCTGAAGCAGCAAACCTTTGGGAAAAATCTAACTTTATTAAGGTATTTTAAATTAATATTAACTGTTCCTAATTATAAATATATGTATATATATTTATAATTAATTTTTTTTGTGATTTAGTAAATCATGTGGGAGATTGTACCACTCCTACCAACTGAGAAGACCCCCGTTGTACTAAGGTACGACGAGACAGAGTGGCATATGAACTACTCAATGGGTGGGAATATCAAGGCCCCGTCCCCAAAGGGTGTTGGGGAGTTCCTTTCTAGAAACCTCTTACTCATCGGGGACATCTTGTTCTTCGAGGTGATAGAATTTGGGGGGAGGATCATTTTCAAGGTCATCATAATCCGAGCTGATTGAGTTTATTGTAATTTTTGTTATATTGAAACTATGTGACAACTCTTATTCTAATGTATGTACTATTTGTAAGGATATGTTAATGACTTTACTAATAATTTAAGTACTTTAATTAAATATTATATAATTGACAGTTGTGGTTTTCTCCTTTATTCCATCGTTTTCAATCAGAATGCAACAAAACTGACCTTGTTAAATTTTTAAATAACACTACTTCATTTACAAAAGTCCATTTTTTTCTACTTTATCCTATTTTTTTACATTTCAGTGACGTCGGTCTTTTGTCGCATAACATGTCGATGGGAACGACATAGAATGCAATTTCCAACGTCCTTCTGAAACAATATATGCGAATTGGCATGCAATTTGGTAACATTATTTACTTTTTAAAAATATCTTACCTCGGTTATTAAAATAACCGAGATAAAAAACATATTGTTTACCTCAGTTTTTTACCAAGTTAATTTTTATTTACTTCAAAAATAAATAATCAAGGTAAAAGAACTTTTTACCTCGATTACTTGACCTAAGCTAAAAATCCGTGGTAAAAGGGGTAAAATATTAGACCCACTTTCTTGTAGTGCATGGAGCCTGTGGGGATCGAGTACTCAGAGCAGGATGCTATCGAAGGGGAAAATGTCCCATGGAATAGGATCTAATGTATGAATTCCCCTTCCCCCTTTCTTGTTTGTATTTCCTTTTTAAAGTCTAATGGTCAATGAATCCATTATCCTTTCTTTTTGGCCAATAATATTCTCATTTTTAATTATTTTATTTTATTCTCGATCGTAGACTCGTAGTGTTTGAACATGAGAGAGGAATTCGAAAGGTCTTGCTAAGATTTAGCTAAGGTCAAGCTAGAACTGTCTAAATTCTATGATGAATTAACCAGCCTCAATAGGGCATTGGTTGTGGCTAATGAAGAATTAATATCTTGGCGTAACAACAGCCATCCTACCATTCAAAATCTCTTGAAGGAGCTACCTGAGAAGCATGGGGGAATTTTCTACTTTGTACCATTGCCTCATTGGCGACGGGATTTACTGCACACTCTCACTGAGGAAAGACATTGATTCTTAGCAAAGGGAAGATAAGAAGTTTGAAGCTCAAGTTTGTGAGATAGTAGAGCAAAATCAGTGCTTAGAACAAGAAATAGCCAATTTGCAACAAAAAAAACCGATGGTATTGCTCGAGTATTTAGGGGAACTTGTTAATCAAAATTTCTTAGCTTCAAGATAAAGTGCTCGAGCAAGCTTCCACTATCAAATCATTTTCTGACAGCCGTCCAACTTAGAGGTTATCCCATGAGATTCTCAACATGGGTCTCATTAATGATATCCCAAAGTTTTTATGGGATACTGCTAAAGGAATGATGGACCAGAGTCTAGATATAGAACCACCTCATTGTATAGTGTATAATGGCATCATGGAATGTGTGGAGCGTAGCCGACCTGCCCGTAATATTGGTAACCCTAGATAGGTCATTACCCCTGAAAAGAAGAGGTTGAGGAAAAATCTCGCAAGCCATCAGGCACCAAGGAACCTGTCAAAGGAATGAGCATTACTCGTGAGGATTCTCAAGAAGATCCATGTCATAGTAGAGATGATCCACCTCATATAGAAACCGAAGAGTCTAATAGAAATGTACAAGGCCCAAGTAGGGGTCGGGCCTACCCTTCGAACCAATTTTCTAGACTATTCTAAAGGTGAAATTAATCGCATCTTAGAAAGGTATACAAGCATTAAAGTTGACAATATTCAGTGGTCGGATTAGGTGTACTTGTCTTGCAACATCCTGTTGTATCTTGCACTGCATACATTTTTTTGTAACATATGAAAATTTATCTCGAGGATGCTTGTCAATGAATCTTACAAAGTTGTTGCTTTTTATTTCACTTCATCGTCACGTAAGTGGTAATTGGCTATTTTACTATAACCATCGACATGTAGCACGTGTCATACAAAAGAAATTAATGCAACCTTTGGCATGCAATTCACAACAATTTAGGTGCAACGCATATCGTACAATTTTTTATCTAGTCATATGCAATGCATAGCGTACAATTATGGATGGAAAATAGAATGGTGTACAAATCCATTAAGATAATCTAGCTTCAAGGGTGACCTTCTATTTACAACAACATTTGTTGGGTTAACCCTCATTGAAGGATACCAGTCATTGCTTAGAGCCATTTTTGGGTTGGATAAGCTACCACCTGGCTAGACTACTGATAAAAAGAAGACCAGATAATAGGCAGCTCATCCTTGAAGCCATAACAGGTCTTTCTAAAGCTGATGATACTTGTGATGTTGACAATGTTCTATCTTCTGGGGATTCGATCGCCACCCATAGTTTCAAGCACATTAATGCCCCCTGGGTACGCTTCAACAACTCTGTAAGGCCCTTCCCAGTTTGCAGCTGACGTTCCATCAGCTTCTCTCCATCTTTTCTCATTCTTCCACATAACAAGATCACCTAGGATAAAGTAACTTTTCGTACCCTTTGATCATAGTAGCGTTTAACCCTCTCTTTCCCCTTAGCTTCATGGAGGGATGCTAATTTTCATTTTCCTTTACTAGTTCGAGGTCAAAACGGAGATTATCCTCATATTCCCCCTTTGATAGCTATCATCATCCTTGGGCTGGGTACTCCGATTTTACTGGAATTACAGCTTCTGATTCATATACCATGCTATATAGATTTTTGCATATGGAAGAAGACTCAACAGTTTGATAATCCCACTGGTACACTTGGCACTTCATTTATCTAATTTCCCTTTGCTTCTTTGAGTCTTGCTCGGATGTCATTAACAATGGTGCAATTGGTAACTTCTACTTGACCATTTGCTTGAAAATGGTATACTGTTGTCACCTTCTGTTGAATTTTAAATTCCTCACCAACCTTTGAAGGGGTCATAAGCAAACCGGGTTCCTTTATAAGTTATAATAGTTCTCAGAATATCAAACCGATAGATTATGTTCATCCTGCAGAATGCTATTTCCGACTTCCCTTTCATATTCGTTAACGACTCAGCCTCAACCCACTTAGTGAAATAGTTAATTGCAACAATAAGATATCTGAACCTTTCTAGGGCTATTGGAAAGGGCCCAAAAAAGTTAATACCTCATTTATTAAATGGCCACGAGATATGTATGTTTATCATCTCCTCCTGAGTAATATGGGTAACTGGTGAGTGTCTCTGGTACTGATGGAAAGATATAATGTACTTGTTAGCATTATCAAACATCATGGGCCTGTAATATCTAGCTCAGATAAATCTCCTTGCCACCAATCAAGCACCCTGATGGCTTCCACAAAATCCTTTATAAACCTCTCTGATTAGGTAGTCAACCTCATATAGGGTTACACAACGAAGAAGCGGCTGGAGGTGACCTCGTTGATACAAGACATCATCCTGCAACACATACCTTGGAGCCTTCAGACGTATATTTCTTGCTTTGAAGACCTCTTCAGGGAGTTTTCCATCTTGAAGATAGCTGATGATAGGGATCATCCAAAATTCTCCTACACCAATGACCAATACCACTGGCTCTTTGAAGCTGCACTTACTCAACATCTCCATTAATAATTGCTTTTGGGATTGGATATCCATGTCTGATGAGGCAAGTTTACTCATATCATCCTCCTTGTGGTTTTTTCACGAGATAACTATGTCAGGGTATATGATAGAAATATGTTCAATAAGGGTTTCATCATCTCCAAATAGCGCTACAAGCTGCGCTCTCTAGCTTCGTACTCCCCTTTGACTTGTTGAACTACAATCCGTGAATTGCTAAAAAGCTCCAAGATTTCAAATTTAAGCTCCTTAGCCAAACGAAGACTAGTGATCAGGGCATTGTATTCAGCCACGTTATTGGTGGGCTTGAAATCAAAGTGTAAGCTGTAAGGATAATCTGTGCCTTCAGGGCTAGTAAGCAACTTTTATGCCCCACTTCCCTCCCGAATGTGAAGATCCATCAACAAATAGCTTCCATACCTCCCCACTTAAAAATCTTTGCCTAATTCAATAGCTCTGTAGTCTTCATTATAAAATACGTGAAGGCCTAACCCTTAATAGTTGTCCTAGGCTGATACTGGATATCATGCTCCCCCAGTTCTACAACCCACTTCATTATTCTTTCCAATACCTTGGGCTTCAAGAGTATCTGTCTGATGGGATGATTGGTTATAGGCACTATGTTATGACACTGAAAGTACATGCATAGTCTTCGAGTTGCATGAATAAGGCCTCAGATTAACCTTTTGAGAAATGTATATCACGTTTTGTAACCTTGCAAAACCCTACTCACGAAGTATCTCGGGTGTTGCTGCTTCTCTTTTTGCTTCACCAAAACTGCACTAATTTCCAAAAGAGAGGCAGAAATATAAAGATACATCACATCACCTCTACCAGGTTTCCCCAATGTAGGTAGAACTCGAAGATGCTCTTTTAATGTTCTGAATGCCTCTTCACACGTTTTTGTCCAATCAAACATCTTCACCCTTCTTAATACATCGAAGAAAGTCAAGTGTTTCTCTGCACCATTCGATAGAAATCAACTTAGGGCTTCAAGGGACCTTGTGAGCCTTTGAACTTCCTTCAATGTTTATGGACTCTTTATTTTTATCAAGGCTTCAACTTTTTCAAGATTAACCTTGATGCCCATCTCAGAGACCATGAACCCCAAAAATTTCCCAGCTTCTACTCTGATTAAAATAATTGTTGGATTTAAATTTAGATTTGAATGACGTAACTCATCGAATGTCTCCTTTAATCCCCACAAGAATTGCTCATAAAATTTTCTCTTCATCACTATGTCATCTACATATATCTTCATATTTCTTCTTATCCTCTTTTTAAAGAGTTTATCTACCAAGCAGTGATGAGTTGCGCCAGCATTCTTAAGCCCAAACGACACCTTTTTATAACAAAAAGAATCTATATTCATTATGAATGAGGTATTCTCCTTATCCTCCTCTCCCATCAGTATCTGGTGATATCCCTTGTGAACATCGAAAAAGGTCAAGACCTGGTATCCAGCTATGGCTTTCGCCGACTTATTGATTAACTGCAAAGGGTAACTATCTTTGGGGAAACATTTGTTTAGGCATGTGAAATTGATGCATATACACCAAATGCAATCATGCTTCGGGGACATGACAGAATTGGCAAGCCACTCTAGATAAAACATTTCCTCGATAACTTCAGACTTGAGAAGCTTCTCAACTTCCACCTTAATTGCTTCAGCTCTCTCAAGAGAAAATACTCTTCTGTTCTATTTAATAAGCTTTATCGAGGGGTTGATATTCTGCCTGTGAACTGCTACCTGCAAAGGTACTCCCGTAACGTCTAATGTGTTCTAGAAAAATACATCAACATAACTATCAACGCCATGAGGTTACAACTTTTTCCCATCAACTTATCTCCTTGAATAGCAGTCACTCATTTGTTTGTAGGGAACTTCAACATCAAATGATAAGAAGACCACACAACTCGAGCTTGACACATCCATGATTGACCTAAGATCACATTATAAGAATAATACACATCGATAATAACAAAAATTCCCTCGATCGTTAACCCTTTCTCTCTATTAGCAATATTGACTTGCAAGGTGGTCACCCCTAAGGGATACACAGTTTTACTAATGAAATTCGACAAGGGTGAAGTAATTTGTTCCAATTTCTACCACCTACATCCAACTAATCAAAGTTGTTGACAAATATCACATCGACCGTACTGCCATCATCAATGAATACCCTCTTTACCCATGAAGTTCCAATCAAAGCCAAAACAACCATGGGATATGCATGTGGGGTTTTATTGGGAAATGCATCTATTTTGGAAAATGTGATTGTTTCATTCGGCTACAACCATTTATGTTGTGGCTCCCCTGCAGGGATGTGTTATGAGTCAGCCTTTGTAATGGTGTTAGAAGATTTCTACCCCACGATCCCATTAATAACATTGATCACCTTGTAGATGGCAGGATTTCCTTCATTTCTATTATCCTAATTCCGAAAGGTTGATCCCGGAGTCGCTAACGCTCTGGACCTCTAGGGTCTCTATCAGCCTTATCTTCATTAACATTCTTATTGAAGTTCCTCCTATATTTCCGCCAAGATCTTATTTCATTTCTTGACTTTGAGGGTTCCTCATGAATCCCATGACAAAACCCCGAGTCTCAAAGAAGACCCTCATTTTCACACCGTTCAATCTCCATATTGAGATGGGTGCAATCATCTGTGCTATAACCATAATTCTTATAATTCTCACAGTATTTGTTAGTAGCTCTCCTTGATACCGCTACCGCAACCGACTCTCTCATAGGTGTAGGCGCTCAAAACAAACCCGATGTATACTCCAGATTTTTGCTCAAGATCTCCTCTGAGGTGTATACCTCTCAAATATGATATTTCCACCTCCATTAGCTTCTAACCGTAATGATAGCCATATTTCCCATTCTTATCGGCTAATTTCTCTCTCTTCCTCCTGGCAGTTTCTTCCACCTTCGAGTGTTGCTCTACTTCTTCCTGAAGCTGTTGGAGAGTTCGAGGGGTATTAATGGCCAACTTCTTATACAGATCCACCCCCAAAATCCCTATCATATCCCATAATTACCTCATTCTAAATGCCTTCGACAACTCCCAAACTTTCATCCACAGACCTATGATAGAACCCTTCTGTACCTTTTTAGCTTTTTGCTTAGTCTAGTATAACTCAGACAACATCTTAGTAAATTTCTTTTTCTAAAAGTACTGGCTCAAAAGAGCTCCATTGAAGTCTTAATATGAGTGCAAAGAAACCCTAGGTAACTTGTTGAACCATTCCTGGGATTTCCCTCGAAGGTAACTACCTACGAGCTTGTATGTCAACCTCTCATTGAAATCCTGAGAATTCATAAGACTTATAAAGTCTGAATAAATTCCCTTGGATCCAAAGCTCCTCTATATGTTGGGACCCTTTATCATATTTAAATTCAAGTGTAGAGTAAGAAGGGTCGATCCCACAGAGAACAGTGTAAAAAAAAATTCTTACTTCTAAAGATTCAATTGTTGGTTAGCTACCACGCCTTAATTTGATGAAGAATATAATCTATTAGCTCAGAGAACAATATCGATTAACTAAGAAAATAATTTAATTAAAATAAGAATGCAAATAAACACAAATATCAATATGAGAATGAATTCCGGCAACAGGTAAATCCACATTAGCTAATAATTTATATGATCACAGGCGCAATAATAAATTAATTCGCATGAACCAACCAGTTATAGACTGCCGAGAATCAGCTGCAAGACACAGTCCAATTTCTTCTTACTTTATCGATAGCCAGCAAGAATCAGCTATAAACTGACTACTTCTCACATTAAGATATAATCTAACAGAAATCAGCTATAAACTAGATTTAATATCTTAACAGCATTAAGAACCAAAGAAACCCAATTCAGATAATTCATAATTAGATCAGCTATCACAAATTATCCACCCATTGTTCCTACTATCTGCTGATAATTTCACCACTAATTAAATCTACCCACTAAATAAAGATAAATAGCGGAATTTAATTGGCACTATTCCAAATAACTCAAGGTTGATCAGATCTTAAGAAATTCAGAAATAAAATATACACAGA
>JAULKJ010312866.1:0-19639 GCA_032355405.1 Rubia balearica | reverse complement strand
ACAGTGCTTATGAGCAATCTATAAATTAAGCTCACAAAAGGGATCTAGATGCTCGTAAGGATAAAAAATCCATTAGATTCAAACTAGCTTACAAAATGAAGGATTTAGATAAAAAAACAAAAAAAATGGTTATCTAAATCCCTTATGATGTAAACATACCTTAATCTAGCAATATTCCAACAAAAAACTAACAAAAAAGATTTTAAATGCCTCAGAAAATACATGCATTTGACGTCACATCAATCATCATCATTCACCACCTCGGGAGCTCATGATTTTACAACATACAATATTTGGTTAACTTCTTACTATCAATACTGGGATATCTGGTGACCAGGGTACACAAAGCCCTCCACTCGCTCCTACTAAATCTACTACTTCCTAACAAGCGAAGTATGATCAACTTAGCCAATTACTAATTCTACTATAGTCACACTTAGTATCCATTAAAAACACAATATTAGGGTTATATATGTTAATGTGGTTATTTAAATCTCTATTGTCAGAGGATGCGTCCGTCTTCTGCAGTTCCAACTGAATAGATTCATGTACCTTTGGGTGGTTGTTCTGGACCAACCACCGAAGTACCGTAACTTTTCCTTCTTCTCCTTACATCACTATTTGCACCACTATCTCATAGGTTCTGGTTGTGACTATGACCAGCCCTATTTGTTGCGCTCCAAGTAATTGGATAATTTATGGGAACATTAACAGTGTCTATTACAGTTGCTCCTTTTCCTGAACCCCAGTTCGCATTCTTTTGCTAAAAGTAATTTCTCCCATTTCCTCTTGTAGAAGTCTCTTACTTTTGACTCCTAGTCCCCCTTCCACCTGCATCTACACTCTATCGTGACCTAATCGATTGCCTTCTTCTATGTGATGGTTTGACAAAAGTTGTCACTCATTCCCTGCTTACCCTCTAGCTCTTGTGTAGTTACTGAGGAGCCTGACCCATCATTAATTTTTTCATCTTCAGCAATATTTAACAACTTAACTCTCTCCATATTCTTTTCAATGAGAAATTTTATTTCAGTCATTGATTTGGTTGGAGCCGGGCTGATGTTCCCCCTTCTTCCTATGATGCGTGTCATTATCTTGAAATTCCCTAACATTTTACTTCAGTATGAATTACTCGATTGTTCTGTGGCATATTTATTGTGTTATAACTTTGGCCCTCCTTCACTGTCACTTAAATATCCTACCTTATTTCTTTTCCCTGGTACTTCCTGGTAATTTTGCCCACCTTATCATACACCCCTTCTCTTTTCAATATTTTTAAAAATTTCTTCTCCCCCAGCATTGTGTTTTGCCAAAAACCCTCATCCTCCTCCTTTGTCTCTAGGTCACCGATTTCCTCCCGATCTCGCCTTAAGTCCCCTCGTAGAATTGGGGCTTCCCCCTTATTTTTCCTTCTCTGATGAGATATCTACAATTGATCTGTTCGTATCGCCATTTCTTTGGATATTTTTTCCTTTGACCTTCGGCGGCAGTGTGTCACTCTCCATTAGGGCATAAAAACAGAAAACCGAATTATCCGAATTCAAATAACCCGAACACAATTAAATATATGATTTTTGGATATCCGAATTGTATAAACCAAATTATAAATATGGTTTGTGGATCAATTTTGGATGTTAAAACTCAAACCAAAACTCGAAATGAATGCCAAATTGTAATTAATTAAATAAATATAAAAAATTTAATTTAAAGCTATGAAATTGAATTTATAAATAAATATAAGCCACAAGACCAATATATATTTAAAAAATCATTTGCCAAACTAAGCCCTAAGTGAGTTTGGGTAAATAATGCAACAGAGGTTGTAGGTTGCCGTTTTCTTTCGTTTGTCTTCCCGTGTTCGTGCCTTAGACCCTCACAACCACCGAGCTGAGCTCACTCCATCTTCTACCTTCTTCATTTCATCAGTTTGATTTCAATTCCCAGGTTCATTTTATCAACTAAAATATCAATTTTTACATTCGATTATTGTTCTTATTGGATTGTTGATCTTGAATCTCACTTAACCTTTGTTCTCGATTTTCAGTTTTGTACACTTAAGAACTTCTTCAACTTTGGTCTATGAACACCATCTACCAGCTAACATTGTTGTGTCATTGTGATGAGGTAAGGAGAATGTTTATGAAGAATTAGTTGAATTTGGGTGAGGGTTTTAACTGTATTTGTTAAACATTTGTAGATTATTTGAAGATGAGTGAAGGTCATGGGTTTCACTTTCACTGTTGGAGATTGTAGGAGGAGCATTCACCTTATTGGTTTAGTTGGTTTCGATCGTGATTTGCAATTACACAGGCTCTGATCAGTACTCTGTCGTACCTTTGGTGAAATTGTTTTTGTCGAGTTTATGTAGTAATCTGGTTGTTCATGTACTCCATTTATGTAGCAATACATTTTACCTTCGGCTCTGATGAGTAGTCAACTTTAAAGATATAATGTATTAATATTTATAAGCAGCGATATTGTACATTTTCATTTGAAAAGAAAGAAGAAAGGAATTTTTATAAGATAATGATTGTGGTTTTAATGTTCAGACACAAAAAAAAAATGAATAAAGTTAATTTAAGCTAGAAAGCATATGAATAAAGTTAAGTTAGAAAGCAAATGAATTACGTTAAAAAGAAAATGAATAGTTGCAGTCTTCATTTTCCATGTTGAAATTTTGCACGTTGAAATGAGCTTTCAAATGGTAGTTGCAGCCTTCATTTTCCTTGTAAAATGGACATGCCTTAGGAGCTTAGGATTGGCAGGTATTGGACCTATAGATTTTATGATTTTATTGGGTTAAAGGGCGTCTTTCCCATCAAGTTGACACTAGTTTTTGTTGGAGTTGAGAGACATGGAGGGGACTAGTGAATATTTGACATTTGTAGTCTGTTGCATGCATATTTTTATTATTGAGGACCCATAATTATAGCTTATGTTCGTGTGACAGTTTCTTAGTAGAAAAATGTTTGCTTGCCTTTGATATACATAACATACGTGCAATGGTTTTCGTATGTTTGATATTGCGTATATAAGTACTTAGGAAAAGCATCCACTGATGTTAGTTTCCCTGATTTGTACATCTTGCACTGATGTTTTTAGAAAGCTCATCGTATTCTTCATTTAAAATATAAGCTATGTTGGAATTAATGATAATGTACAATATGATGTTAATGTATTAATTTGTAAGCAGCAGATATACTTTTCAAGCAGCTCCTTCAATCTAAAATCATCAGCTCTGACCTCTGTTTTTTATTTTGTTTTGAAGATTGAAAAACAACGTTTCTTCAAGGAAATGAGAACAACATTAATTTACCTTTCTCTAGAGAGGAATCACAGAAGTCTAATGGAGCCTGCCTTTTTTATTTCATCTAGAAGAATATAAACTAGGGATTGTTATAAGTTGAATGTTGAAGTAAAATCTAATCTTAGATCTGAGCTGAAAAAAATAGCCCCTAGAATTTGTCTGACTACGAATACTTGGACATTAGTTGAACGAATTAATTATATGTGTCTCACTAGTCATTTTATAAACAATGATTGGAATTTGAGAAAGGTCGTATTGAAATTTTGTCTGGTTGATTGTCATAAGGGCCAATATATTGGAAAATTGTAGAAAAGTGCTTGGTTGATTGAGGTTTGCATACTATTTGTACTGTTACAATTGATATTGCAAGTTCTAACGATGTTGCCCATGAATACTTGAAAAAGAAGTGTGTGAATTAGGGATGGTCTTGTATTTTACAAGAAAAATGGATGCATGTTAGGTGTCTAGATCATATAATCAATCTAACTGTTCAAGATGAGGTAAAAGAACTTGGAAATTATGTTGAAAGTTTTATAGCATCGGTGAAATATGTTAGGAAATCACCAGCTAGGCTAATGAAGTTTTATGGTTATTCTGAATTGGAGAATTGTGCAAGTTCAAAATCCCTATGCTTAGATATTTCTTCAAGATGAAACTCCGTTTATTTGATGCTAAGTGTGGCTTTGGAGTATGAGAGAGCTTTTAGATACCTGGAGCAAGAAGATGACAATTTTGTAAAATAAGTAGCTTTTCCACAATTTTGGGATTGGGATAATGTTCGTAGACTTGGATAACATCTATGTGCTCACCGTAGCTTTTTCTTGAACATTTCTATGTGCTCACCGTAAGAATTTTGGGTACAAAGTATATTACTGCTGATTTTTATTTGGATAACATCAATTCTATATATGTATTCTTGAAAGAAGGTTTGAAGAGCCACGATGCTTATTTGAGAGATGGAATATTCAATGCTGAAGAAGTTTTAAAAATGTTGGGGAAATGTGGAGAAGTTTAATATGATGGTTTTCATTGCTAGTGCTTTTGATCCAAGGAACAAATTGGACTATTATAAGATAGTTTTCTGTCAAATGTATGGTATTGAGGTGGGGACACGAATTGCTAAAATCATAAAGGGTTCCATATATGAAGTGTTTAATAATTTTAGGAGGATTTATAGTGTAGGAGATGAAAATTCCGCTGTAACATCTCCCGCTTCATCAACATCTTCTCGTTCATCATATTCATCTTCGAGAGACAATCTTGACCCATTGAAGAAAATCAGGGATGAAAATAGGGCTGCATTGAAAAATAAAATGACAGAATCCAATTTTGTTAGGGATTTCAAATCAGAACTTGATAGGTACTTAACTAGAAGAAAGTGCTAATGATATAAGCACATTTGAAACTTCAGATTTCTGTGTGTTAAATTGGTGAAAGAGGAAGATTCCTCAATTTTCCATATTGACCAGCTTTTCCAGTGATATTTTAGTCATTATAATGTCCACAGTTCCTTCTAGGGGGGATCTTCATGCGTTTAGGAGTTACTTGACTCCTAAACTTATACATGTGCTCAAGAATGGTACTATGGTACTAAAATTAAAATTAGAGTGGAAGAAAATATTGAGGAGCTTGAAAATTATGAAGAATGTAATATTATATTCTAGCTAAGTTATTTAAATATTGATTTGCACTTCACTAATACATTTTTTAATTGTAGAAATCCAACAAACAGTGATGGAGTCAACAGTTGTGGATGTTTAGGTTCTCCTTTGCTTTTGAATTTTGAAGGTAACTGTTAAATATCATTATGTGATTTAGGTGGGGTAATTTAACCCCCCACTCATAGGTTTTACTGAAATCGGATGCATCTTGTAGATTGATATAGACCATGTTTCGCAATCAGCTGTTGGCGGTTGATTGTTGACTGTTTAATTTAGTTGGTTTGATCCGCTACTTGTGTTAAATAATTGACCGTTAGCCATTTACAAAAGTATTTGGCAAATGTAATTGTTGGCTGTTAACTGTTTTATACAAAATAACATTTAAGAACATGACGACCGTTCATTATTTATAAACTTATTTTCATATTTTATTAATTAATATTGATATATTTTATTTTTAATTATTTAACATAGTCACTAAAATTGGAAAAAAAATTACTAATTCATTTCAAATCATGTTTTTACTATTATTCATTGTGAGCATTAATATAAGAGAATAAATATAAACCATATTAGTTGATTTATTTTCATTAGATATAAGAAATTTTAATTTTATTTAAAATTTAAAAATTACAATATTACATGAAAATCAAAGAAATATATGAAATGAAACATAAATCAATTTTTGAATAACACATTTTATTTTTAAAAATACTGAATTCTTAAAAATATAAGATTAATGTCCAACTCGATTAGCTCTTTGAGCAACAATCAAACTAAAAGAAATATTATCACGGAGAGTTGACATTTCTCTAGTTGTTGATTCTTGAGTGTCTTGAGTCGGATTAACTTCCACTTTATCACGTCCTTCAGGGGGAACGAATGTAGGCTCTATAGCAACAAGTTTGAATTATGGATCACCAACTCTACTCCGCCAAATGTAGTTATGTAGTGCAAAGCACGACCTATTATCCTATTTGGATCTTGAAATGAATATAAAGGCATTTTTCTAATATCTTCCATTGAGCCTTAAGAACACCAAAAGACCTTTCAATGCAACTCCATGATGAATGAGATCAATTAAATACTTCCTTGTATCCTCTTGCATTGGCGCCACGAAACTTTGTTTGGTGATACTTGATTTTTGAATAAGGTGTCAAATATCCCTTTCTTTCGGGGCACCCTTTGTCCACAAGATAATATTTACATGAAATGAATTGTCAATCAGAAAATAATATAAAAAATAGTTACCCCAAAAATCTAACCTTGGAAAAAAACCTTCACGAGGTTTTGGAAAGTTCAGACTTGGATCACATATTGTGTCAAGAAATTTACAAGAATCATGAGACAAACCTTCCCATCCTATTAATAATTATATGAATAACAAATCAAAGTCACATGATGCTTATATATTTATAGTTGTTGTCCCTTTCCTTCCTCTATAACGCATTTGATCCTCTTCAGGAATGACTACGGAGATATGTGTACCATCTATTTCTCCAATACAATCCTTTATAAATAAAATAAAAATAAATAAAAATCATCACCATCATAATGAAAATGATTAAATGAAACAAACATAGAAGGACACTGAATTACCTTAAAATATGGCATGTATCTATTATCAGTTGCTACCTTTTAGGGCGCCTCCTTAAATTCTGGCTCTGTTGGTGCAATTATATCCCTTAACAATCCATTCATAGCATTCAAAAGTTCTTTGAACACTCTACTCACGGTTTCTCCAAAATGTTGAAATCGCTCTTGAGCATCTCTATTGGAGATACCATGCGCCAAGATATAAACAAATTGGCCCCACCTTTTCTGTAACTAGCATATCATATGATGACTTCAAACCATACTTAACTGCCAAATTAGTGCATAAATCAATAAATATACTAGGATGCATTCTTAGAGCATTAAAACAATGGATCTCATGACCACTCAGAAATTCATTCATCCACTCTTTCCCGGTTAGAGATGATGTCATCTGTGGTACCTTATATATATAAGTGAGGTAGTGTATGAAAATGTAATTTTTTGCTAGAAAAATCAAATCCCCAAAAGTATCGTCATCTTCCATGTACTCCTTAGTGAGGAGGAGATATTTAATTTGCAAATCATGATCCATACTAAACAATAAAACAAAACAATCACTGAATTTCCAAACAAAAAATCTCGATGAAATAATACTGTATTACATGGATTTATAAATTAAAACCCATCAAAACACTCTAAAATTGATGTATCCATGTTAAAACAAATACTGATAATCCAAGTTTATAATTTAAGAAAAAAATGGAAATATTGTCAACAAACATAAACTCGTGGGAATTTAAACTACCAATCCTCTACTTATGTCCCATTTGTTGTTTATGCATGAACCAGATGTATTCAAATCTCTTCTTATCGTCGGGAAGCACGAGTAAAATAGTTCTTATATATGGATATTCTATGGCTGTGCAAGCATAATAAAACTCAAAAGAGTTGGCGTCCAACTTAGTAATAGATCACAATTTTGTCATGGCCTCAGTCAATGTGTACTTGGTGTAGCATTCTTCATGGAACTTATCGTATTTACCAAAGCAGATTGACACTATTTTGATGATTGGTTTCTCTCAGCAATCATTTGCACTACACCATCAAACTCATCACAAAGTGTTGCACTCCCTCTCACCTTTTTTGTGTTTTCCGTCCTTGCAGTCTTGTTTTTTCAGGATGACCTACATTCCTTGCCCATTTCCATTTTTCTTTTTCCACTAATAGCAGTTGAGACTTCTCAAGATTTAGAGACACGGGGCTATGATCTCTCCAAACCGTATTCCATCAATTTTCCACAGTATCGCCCACTTGATCAGTATCATTAAAAGGTGTGGACTATTTGTAGGTAAAGAAGGAACATATCCATCATTTCCTAATGGAGGATCAGCGACAGAGGTAAATGTTTGTGCTCCTCTTGCACATCCTTCAAATACTTGTTCCATTTAATATTCAAGATATTCATTAAATCCACCATCTCAAAATGTCTCATATTTTGGATTTTCCTGTCCAAAATAAAAAATATATATATATTTTACACACCTTTTAATCAATTACATCAAATAATAACATTAGATAAAAGACTAATATGAATTCTAAGAGTTCACCACTCATCACTCGCGCTAATAGCTTCTTTCTCATGATCCCAACTCAATCCAGTCTCATTTGATTTCAACTGCTTCCAGAGCATCCATTTAGGCTTCAAACCATCCAACTTTTTTTTTTAGTAAACTTTTATCTCATGCCAAATTTTTCATGTTTTCCCAATCCTTCATTTAATCATTCCATATCAATTGATGAGATGTTGTTGCACCACTTTTTTCCTTTTCTATTTAATGTATGCTTGATACAGAGATCAAACAATACATAAATTAATTACTTTGACCAAAGTGCTCTACTTGCATTCCCATAAATATATTTTGTTTCTTCGACTTGGTTTTTTTTTGGGTAATCTAAATATTCAATGAAAATGATCACACTCAATATACTATTACAATCTTAGATAATAATAATAATAATATAAAATTTATAAAAACAATGTAAAACTCATAATTTTACAACTAAGCAACACCAGCTCAAAGGAAGGAGATAAATGCCCTGAAAAATAACAAAGGGAAAATAGTTATACATCGTGAATAAAAATAAGGCACACCTGACTATTCTGGCATATGCAAGAATGTAAAAATATGTGCATCGTTCCACCTGAGAAAATTTTGGAAAAGAATATGCACCATTTGTGCATTTTTAAAGTACGTAAACCAATCAAAAGCATTATCTAAACCTATCCCTTATATTTTTGTATTTCTTTAGACATAAAATGTACTAACCACTTCTCAATTCTCATGACTCTACATAAACAACATAATTGGATAAGATACGAATGGATGAATCCATCAAATCAACCAAGAGTTTCACTTATCTAGTATTGTTGTGGAATACTTATTGGTTTCAACGATGATCCCTTTCACCTATGTATGTAATATTGGTGTGGTGGTGATGCGTAGGCCTACGTTTGCCTTAGAAGTAAGGCTGAGACCTTTGTTGCTGAGGAAATACACGCTGAAGGGTTTTTGTTGGTGGAATATACGCTGATAGTGATGTAATATATGAATAAAGGGTTTTAAATGTGAGGATAAAAAGATAAGAGGTTAAAAAATTAATTGTTAGAGGTAAAAGCCAAACTCTTGGAAAATGCTAGTATTATTAGCATTTTGAATTTGGCGGAAATGCTAAGTGAAAAGCCAAGCAACCAAACACTTTTTTCCATATTCATTGGCTGTTTGACCAAGCAAAAATTCCTATAGCCAAAATTCAATCAAAACGCCAATGTAAAAGCTAATGTCAAACGGAGTCATAGTAAAGTGTGTTAGTATTTTTATTTGTTGATGCATAATATGCTCTTGTCAGTGGCTATTTTATTGAAAATGTTGAATGAGTTTTTAGCTGGATATGTTTTCGGTAGAAGTATGAGAGAATTAGCTCATTAGCCAAAATGGCATCTTTGGTTCTAGTTGACTCCACTGTAGTTATTCTTTATTCTCACATACAAGAACTAGTTTTTGTCAAACAAAAGTGTAGCTTTTGTTGCTGTTTGACAATGATTTTTAAGGTAAAATAGGAACATGTTAGACACCTTATAGAGTTAGAGATGAGGAAAGGGAAACAACAACTGAGACAATAACACTATCAGCTCTTTTTTTCTCTAGTATTTGGACTAGATTTGTAGGTAACGATGTGCTCTGCCACTCTTACTGGTAGGAAAGAATTTTTATTTTGAATCATATAAAGAAATAAAACTACATAATGGCTATTGGTCTACTAAATAGAAAAGATTAAATCTTGTTATACATGGAGAGAGCTGAGTAGAGTTTGAGAAGATATTTTAGTAGTTCTCTAACTAGTTTTGTTACAAGATGAGAAGCTAGATTTTTAACACGTGCGGGATATCAATCATAGGATTCAATTGCCACACTTTCATAATTGAAAAAGTTACATAATTCAAAGCCAAAATATGAACATATATAATTTGTGCATGAACATGAATGTTGTTTAATGGTGTTTAGGGCATAACATGGCTAAACATTTATTATTGAACTCATTATGTTTAGGACACGTATCCTAGTATAAATTCTTTTCCTTTGCTCATTAGTAATGTCAAGAGTTTTCTTACCCTTTCTTCCCTTTTGTCAACCACTAATTTCGATTAAAACATCTGATTCTTTTTCTGAATAGTTCTGTATAGAATCTATATGTTGGAAACTATAACTATGATATTGTTTTGTATTGAATCTTCAAAATGCATTGTCTGGTGTCTATCCTCCTTTAGTTAAGGTGAATGTAAAGTGCTTAAAGTTTGAAGAATATGAAAAATTTAAAGATGAAATGAATTTGCATCATACTTGTTGTTTTTTATTTTGAAAACTTAATTTCCAGGATATAGAAATTAAATACATGTTTTTATTTGATTTTAAATTAATTTTTCTGATTTTAGCAACTATTTTTATTTTTTTCCATGAATTAAGTTTATTCGGTTAGAATTCAGTTTCAAACCAAAACCAAATTTGGTTAGAATACTTCAGGTTATTCAGTTCGGTTTCGGTTTTTGGTTTTTTAAGGGCAAAAATGAATAAGCCAAACCAAATAAACCAAAGACCGATTAAACTAAATGGACGCCCACCTCTACTCTCATTGACTTCGGAAATTAATGGCTTCATTTGGGTGTTACACTTAGTCACTGGATGATGCCGCCTTCATGCTCAACGTCTCTGGGCGGTGGTTGTTAGTGGCTTAGGTTATCATCAATTCTTTATGCAGGGAGGGGCTAGTGATTGGTCTCCGGTGACAGGTGGTTGTCATTTCACATCGGGGTGGGTTTTGAGAGCCACCAGTCGAGTTCAGCCGCATGTGTCCTTCTGCTGGCAGGGGGTTGTTATGGCGGATCCAGCTTTGTATGTCACCTTCTTCATAGAGGCCCTATTTGGCTAGTGTTACGACATGCTGGCCTGAGCTATGGTGTTCCCTTGGTATTCAGGTACACTATTCTTCTGGCTTTCTTCCTTTGTGTTCGTCGCATCTGGTGATTAGGGAATTGGGATCCCACTATTTTGCTTTGGAACCTTTTCTTTGTGAGTGATGTTCTGGATACTTTGATAAACGGGTACCTCTTCGAGCTGAGGTTGGGTGGGCTAGGTTTGGTGTCTTTAGTCTAGGTAGTTATGTTGTTTTGCAGGTGTGACTGGTAAGTTTGGGTATGTAGGGGAATTGGGCTGTTTATTATGGTTGGGGCTACTGGGCTCTATTCATCGGTAGTAGTGGGGATAGGATCATCTTTTTTTAGTTCAAGGATTGAGTTAATTGTGTTTGTGTTGGGTTATTGTTGTTCAGTTGGTTGGGTGGGTCAGGGGTTCCTGTGTGGTGATGAGGTAGTGTTGGGACCTGATGGGTTGTATTTGGGCCATTTAATACATTTCTTGTGGACCATGGCCCAATGTTGAGAGAAAAAGAGTTTTGTGAGTTACCTAAGTTAGCATGACTTGATATTTTATTCACATTCTTCCTTCCGTTGTTAACTCCTCCACTTACCTGCAATAATTTCATTTTCCCTTTTCCGTCTAACTCAATCTAGCTTTCCATCAAGGTCACATCCGTCTGCAATTCCTTCTTTTTCTTTCCATTATTTATTATTAATCACCTCAGTCAGTATTTTCCTTCCTATTTTTTCTTGTCCTCCACCATTATATTATGTTAGAATGGGTTGTTGTGAGCCACTTGTTTCACCGATCTGTCTCGTGGGTGTTTCCCTTAGGTCAAATTCTTCTGCCTCGGGGTCTGAGCATGGGGGTTTTGTGATTGATATGGTGATAGGTTCATTTATTTCAACTCCAATTTGGCATAGCGTGGATGGGCTCAAATCCTTCTCGTTCTCTTTTACAAATTGGACAATGACACTTGTTTTCCTTTGCCTTTTCTCCCATCATCATTGTTCTATTTTTCCTCTATGTTGGCGGTGGTGGCTAGACTAGTTTTGATGGCACTCTGTAGATTCATGATGATATCTTTCTTATCGCCGAGCTCTCCAAAATTAATAATGAGACCCATATCAAAAATTAAGTCCATCTCTCCTTTGATCCGACTCTGAGTCAACGCAAAATTTGGATCTTTCTAAAATTCCCCGTTGGTAAGAAACGGTTCTATTACCATTCTGTTTGCTAGTGTGAACTGTTTGAGCTCCACCTTATTAGCTGGAAGTCGGTCTGTCGCTGCTTGATCGACGAGGATATACCTTTTACCGTCGGTTACCATGTATTCTTCCGTTACGACCTCATCGTTTTTCCTTCCACGTTTCTTGTTCGAACCACCCCATTTTTTAGGCCCTCTTGTTCTTGTTTTGGTCATTTTGTGTGTAACACTCCAGAACTATGACCAATTTTCTAAGCACAAGTATCAGGTTGGATCTGGGCGTGTTACTAAGAATCCAATGAGTCATATTACTTACATGCAGTAACAAGCAATACAGATTGTGCAGAAGTGGTTTTAGAATTCAAAACCTAACTTACTATTACATTGAAAGTCTTATAATAACTGTTATACATAGATTAAAATTAAAATCTCTAAATTGGGTTCTAGATTCAAAAGCCAATCCACTATCCTATCTCAAATGAAGTTAAGGCATTAGGCACGAACTCTCACTCTATATGCTCAACTACACCTCTTGTGGTTCATTAAACTAGGGTAAGCTCCTTTCTTAGTGAGATTCCATCGCCAGTATTTACCAAGTTGAGTTTTAGTGATCAAGTAAAACATGTAGCCACATAAATTCTAACACATAGTCAAAGGACAATCAAGTTCATATATGGCCACTATGACTGACATCGGGGCATAAACCCTTCAGTGGTGTCCGAAGGCTATCGGATCAAGAAATCCATACTTGTCAAACACGCCCAATATGTTCAGTTACAAGCTCATATCAGTAACCAGATGGTCATGCTAGCATACCGAAACTCTATGTGTAACTGATCGACCGCACGCTCCGGTCTATACCCTTTTGTTTTATTTAACTTATTAATTATAAAAATTAATTTATTACCATTATTTTTATTTTCTCTTTTATGATTTGAAATGGATACACAAGGATCAATATATTGATTTCACTTGTACTTATAAAATTATGATATTTTATTAATATATTGATTTCACTTGTACTTATAAAATTATGAGATTTTATATCTTTATAGATTTTTTCAATATAATTTCTTGTACAACTAACCTGATTTATAGCCATTCAATTAAAATTTAGTTGCTATTCTTTACTTGATTAAATGCTTAATTTTTATTATGAATTTTTAATTTCACTTTCTCTCTATTTTAGTTTAGTATATCTCAACAGGAATTTCCTTTATTTTCTTACCCAATTCATGAATATGTATCTTTAGCTAATGTAATAAAGAAATATAATATTCTTGAAATTTTACATTATTTATAGGATTTCATATTTTTTAAGCTTAAAATTATAGCGAGAAATAGTCTAAAGAAGTAAATAAAATGAGATTGTTCGGAAATCAAATTATTACGTATGTACGGTATTCGTTAAGTTCAGATGTTCACATTGTGGGGGACAGTGGAGGGTTGTGCTCCTGCATGTCCACATCCAACACTGATTTGGGGAATTCAAACCTTCTACTTTGTAGTCTTCCCAAAAATATAGGACCTTTGGGAGATTTTCTAGCCTCTCTCGTGCCTCAGCTAGTTTCTGGAGGTAAATTTTGTTGATCTTATTTTCTTGGGCTATCACTCTTGGGGTTGGATTGATCCGCACCTCACGAGATCGTTATAAAACTAACATTTCGAGAGATTACCCATGAAGTGCTTCACAAAGATAATTTATAATTTGATCCCATGTGCACTACCAACTACTACAGAGTAGCTAGTGGCAAGTCCAGGGTCGTCCACAAAGATAGTAGAATTAGAAAGTTAACTATAACAACTCACAATCTGGCATCACTCTGATTATGTGTCAGGAATAACTAGTCCTACAAAGACAGTTTGGGGGTGTTGTTTACGTAAAACCTAAAGAACATGCAAATAAGAGAGATTAAACTCTTGAAAACTAGCATTGAGGAATATTTGCGTAACATGAACGATGAATGTCTTTGATCCTAGATTCTATCATATGTAAGACATATAAACCTATCATATGTCTATGTCACATAGTGTGGATAATAGTCAGGCATTCCTAATGTCTGTCACACAAAAGTTCATCGCCTTCTTATAAGCTATCACATCACCACCATAATTAGGGAAGGCGCTTCGATTGCCTTTTCGATACCTCAAGTTCTTCTCCATAAATCTCACTCCTAATTCTAATACGCCCCCGCTTAAAGGAAAAATGTCTTGCATAGGTAGCAACTGTTAGATATGAGAGTAAGGAAAATACGTCTCAGGCACTCCGCTATGGACAACAATCCCTAGGCCTAGAGAGGGAAAGGAGTTGGCATATCATGATGACTCTAGGTTTGACACGACTCTAGTCGCTACAACCTATTATGCATATCTATCAAGGTTTGCCGAGGGTTTCCCCTCTTTAGGGAAACTATCGCCCCTAACATGAATGATTATTACACAATGAGCCAATTAAGTTAGAGTCTAACGACCAGGACGGTACTCTTGGGCTAACATGCATGCAGTCACCTCCCCGATTCTTACGAACCTACAATAGCTCTAATTTAACACTCTCAAGAAGACATGACAAGCTTAGCACGACACATCAATCTATGGGTGCATCATAGAACATATATGACATACATCTTAAAGAATATAAAACATAAATCAAGCATGAATGTTCATAGGCATAATATAGGGAAATCTAAGAATCTCACAAAGTCAACATCTAGTCATGATTACAAATATTTTCCAAAGATGGACGCTGCCATCGAAGCACTGACCAGACCATCGGTAATGAAAATCTCGTAGAGGTGAATGTGCTAAAACAGCTACCATTGTCAATAAGGTTAGGTTCGATTATCAATTATGAAAAATTTCACATTTAGTATGAAGATCTTCAGGAATATACATAGCCAAGACCAGGTCTGGAAACCAATGGAGTGTGGAAATGCATCAGGTTGTAATAATGCAGAAATTGAGCAGGCAACTCAAATTAAACCCCAGGCTCAGAATATGCAAAATATGCCCCAAAATATGCTCCGGTCTTTAAACATTAATGGAGAAAATGATACCGTGACTGAGACAAATCAAAATGTTAATTCTTGTAATCAGAATTCTCAGGTTCATAATGGTATATCTGTTATAGCTGGTATTAATCAGATAGCCCTGTTTATTAATCATAATGTTACTTCTATGGCTTATAAGAACCAGAATGTTGATTCTACTGCTATTATGTACAATGCCATATCTAAGGTTGATAAAACTCAATATGCTACTTCCAAGCATGTACCTAATGCTGTAGAACAATGTAAACATATCGATGTACATAATACCAATCAATCACCTCAAAAAGCTCTAATTCACCTACCCACAGGGGCGGCCCTAACTAGTAACATGGGGTAACCATGGTTACTCCATGGTAAAAAAAAGGTATTAGTATTTGGTTACCCCGTGTAAAGAAATATTATCATTAATATTAAATATATCTTTTTTATATATTATTGGTTACCCCGTTGAAAATTTTCTGGATTCGCCACTGCCTACCCAACAAAATGATGAATTAGATACTCCACCTGCGTTCCCTCATATCATTAATGGAAATCCAGTAACCATTCTCAGGCTGAAAAAGAGGAAAATATGCTTGCTAAAATGGCTTAAAAATCTGACCTTAGGTTCTTATATGATGATATGGAAATATTTCCCCAAGATATTAAACTACTTCAGAGACATTGAACCCAATACAATCATTGGATTCAATGCCATGGGCAACACTAGGAAAAATAATTGAGAAGAAAGGAGATAGCCTCCTTCTTTTTTTACCCACTCTTATAGATCTAGAATTAGAAATGAAAATAATGAAGGTGGTCTTCAACCCTAGTAGACTAATAGCTACTTATATTGTAAGTGAAAATGGGTCTTTAAAAAGCCCAAAAATGAGTAGAAACCCTAGCGCCATGTCAACAGGGGCCCTGCAATAGTACATTGCCTGTGCAAAAGTACACAAGCCGCGGACTGGAAGTGTCTCTCAATGATCTTCACCTAGAAGCATGTGTTACCCAATGTATTTAGCACACTTATTAGTATTTTTTGTATGGTTGATTGCTAGGTTTAGCCGGGTTTACATCAAAAGGGGTTTAGATAGCTTTTTATGGTTTTCTTTCCTATATCCCTCATTTTTTGGATTTAATTAGACTTAATGGATGCTTTGTACTTACGAGCAGCTAAATCCTATTTTGTGAGCTTCATTATAAATCATGCGTAGCACTTCAGAGTATAAGGTTATTCACAAAAATGGTATTAGATATTTGAAGGTCATTCACAAGGATGGTAGTAGACCGAAGCCCACACGCTTAATCGTGGTAATGGAAGGAAATGCGCTAAGGAGAAAGGAGTTGAAGCCTAGACGAAGTTGAAGACTTGCACGACCGTATTCTATTGCACGACACGTGCAAGCCAAATTGATGGTGTCGTAGTAAGGGACGAGAAGTAAGGATTGCACGAACCATGCCATGATATTTGCTCATGCGGCTAAGTATGAGCACAGGTCATGCCATATTGCAAGGCTCATGGAGATTGAATATTAGAGGTCCAAAGATCAGCACATGTCCCATAACGTTTTGCTCGACCGCTCCATTCAAAGGCCAAGAACTCAGCTCCAACCGATGACCCATAAGGAATCGCACGGGTCGCGCCATTCAGAAGGTCAAAACACACTCCCAGCTGGTGGCCCGCAAAGAATTTCACAGCCGCGCTACTCACAAGACTGAGAAACAGCTTCCAGCTGGTATGCACTACTGCACGGGTTGTGTACTATTGCACGGACCGTGCCACTGCTCAACTAGGGTTTCTCTTGTTTTCTTAGGCCTCTTTAATGCTTATTTCCAATATAAGGAAAACTATGTCTTCTAGGGTTTAAGTTTGGACATTAGTTGTAATTCATTTCTCCTAGTTTTTGTAAGAGTAGGTAGAGAGAAAGGGAATAAACCTTCTAGTTTTTCGTTAAGGCATTGAATCCAATAATAAAATTGGGATCAATGCTTAGGTAATAGTTTATTTTCTTAGGGATCTAATTTTTATTCATGACTTTATAGAGATTTTGTGAGATTTTAGATTATCTAATCTTATTTGGGTATGAATATTATGATTGACTAGTTCTTTACACTCTTGAAATGATGTAACATGAATCGTGCTAGTCTTGTTACCCTTAGGAGTGTCCGGTTAGGATATGCAGGATCGCGAGTCCCAGCTATGTGAGTTTATGCACATAGGCCATGAGCACCATGTCCACTTGCGAGTATACCTAAGTTTGATTGGGTCAAGAACCCCGATAGATAAGCATAATGGTTTGTAATAACTAGGATTGTAGTATAGTGACAATTATCATTTCAACCCTTGAATCATTCATGAGATACCCATTCATTTGGTACTTCTTTAGGGAAATAAGAGCACAAATTGGTGGGAATGAACGATGCACTTTCCCTAATTACGGGGGTGGTGTTGATAAAATAATCGTGGGCACTTTTGTGTGACAGACATTGGGAAGTGTTGACTACTAACCACACTATATGAAATACACAATGGGATAGGTTTATGTGCCTTGCATTTGATACAATCTACGATCAAAATCATATATCGGTCATGTTACACACGTATCCCCAAGTGTTAGTTTGATATAGTTTATTCTCTTTCTTTCCATGTCTAGTAGTTTATAGAATAACGCCTCTCCCCCAAAAAAAACCATGTTCGCTACTCTAGCTATTCCCAACACGCAATCGGAGTGACGACCAGATTACTAGTATTGCGTAGTTAACTTTTAAATTCCTAGCATCTTTGTGCACGAATCCAGAATTTTTACAAGCTACTCATTTGGTAGTTTGTAGTGAGTATGGGAGCAACAATATAAATTTTCATATCTGTGAAGCGCTCTGTGGGTTAGTAGATTCTCCTGTGAAAATGTCAATTTATTAGCGACCTTGCAGAGTGCGAATCACTCAGCCAAACTGAGCACTCGGCCACTGCAAACGTACGCGGGCCGCAGACTAGAGAGCACTTCTAGCAGTTTAAGCAACACGGCCCGTGCAAAAGAACGCTAGCCACCGTCTGGAGTCATCGTTCTTGTATTTTGAGTGTGCAGCCGCGAAATAGTTGGTGAAGCGCAGACTGGAGGTCCGGATCTATCTGGGAGAACGAGCCATGCAAAAGCACACTATCTATGCTAGGACTTAATCTCTTCACCTAAAGATTTGGCACGAGTCGTGTAAATATACACGGACCGTGCCAGTGTTTTATGTCTTCCATACTTGACTTCTCTTCTTCTGCGTATACACCTGCTACCATGTTTAAGCTCGTGGCCCTCGGTCTATAACTATCCTTGCGAATAGCCTTCTACTATCTACTATCATTCTTGCGAATAGCCTTCTACAGAGTCCAAAGTGCCTACGAGTAATCTACAAATGAAAGTCCACAAAAATGGATCTAGATGCTCGGAGGGACATAAAATCCATTAGATCCAAATAAATTACAAAATGAGGGATTTAGATAAGAAAACCAAAATAGCCATCTAAACCCTTCATAATGTAAATTCATCTAAATCTAGCAATCTACAATACAAAATCCAACAAAAGATATGCTAAATGTGTTAGGAAACACATGCTTCTAGAGTCTCATCATGGATCATCTGGTGCTTCATTTGGTTGGTTCAATGCTTGCAAGCTTTAGGGTTTTATTCCTTCTTAGCCTCCCATAGTTCTCCCGAGGTGAGGTAGATTTCTTCCACATACTTGAATCGTCAATGAACGCTCCCACGGTATATTAAAAAAGCCATGGGCATTTGTGTGAAAGTAGTGGGGAGGAAACCTTGTGAACCTTTTTTATAGGAAGGGATAGTATTTTGAGCCAAAAGACTATACCAACCAATTTACCAACCGAACCATGTATCATTTGTACTGAATATGATGGTAATTGATGATGTGGTACGGTAGTACCATACCATTCACTTATTATGGGATGGTAACGGTATGGAGAAAATATTAGCATGGTACTACCGTACCATACCACACAACTGATATCTCCTTGCGAAGACTTTGGTTTGCGGAATATTGGATCTTTAATTGTAGAGGAAATCTCTCCCAACCCATTCAATTGCATGAATTACAACGTCTAGCCCTCAGGGTACACTCAACTCGACTTCTAAGTATCTAGCCCGCAGGGTACACTTAAAAGGTTTCTCTATAAACGTTTAGCCCGCAGGGTACGAGTTGATAACTTAAATAGCCCGCAGGTTTAAGCAACAATGAAGATAATGAGAATGTCTCAAAAGTCTGAATAATATGTGTATAATGTGTGTATTGGCCGATCGGCCATGGCCCTTAAATAGGGGATGATTTCGATCTTAATCAAAACCCTAATTACAAATGGAAACTGAATCAAATTTTATGGCAGCTTCAATAAGCTAAAACCATACCAAAAATCAAAT
>JAULKJ010312846.1:0-10855 GCA_032355405.1 Rubia balearica | reverse complement strand
CAATAGACAGTGTTCCCTTCAACAACATCCATTGGAAGAAAGAGTGCTTTAGCTGAAGGTTTGATTTCCAAATCATCGCCACCGCCCAATTCCTTTCTTCCATCGCTCCTTTGAGATGGTTGTAAGCCTTCCTCACACTGAACTTTCCTTTCCTATCCACGCATTTAAACATGAATGACAGTATTTTTTTCTTTCATCTCCACCAATTTACCCCAACTCCAACTATGCCAATGCCCTATCAAACTATAATCTGAAAAATCTTTACCTTTTAGATAGTATTCCTGTACCTATTTGAGCCATAGAACATCCTTCTTGAGGCATATATCCCATACCAGCTTGCCAAGAGATGCCGTGTTCCATATCGAGGGGTCTCCGAGACCAACTCCACCACTATACTTTGGCATGCAAAGTGTATCCCATGCAATTGGCATCAGTTTTCGGTTACCTTCTTCTTTACCCCACAAATAATTCCTACACTTTTGCACAATCTCCTTATGTACACTTTCTGAAAGTAACCTTAGGTTTAAAATCAAAAATTTAATGAACATTCTATCCCTACACTTCTTCTTCGTCTTCAAACACACCGTCGTCGATCCATCACTTTCCCCATCTACAATTCACTGCTCATCCATCTCCGATCTGTCGCAGATCCTCCACCGCTTTGCCTTCGTCCCAGAGTCACTACCGCCCAGAACCACATCCCCCACCTAGAAACCTAGCTCCACCACCTCTCCCATCTAAAACCCAAGATCCCCCAAAAACCAAAACAACACCACAATAAACCTAGCTCTGCCTAAAACCACAGCAACCCTAACTCTGCCCAAAACCTTAGCCCTGGCCACGGCAACACCAACACCACCACACAGGCCTTCGGTGATGAACGAAGATGTGAACCATAACTCGGCGAGTCAGCGAGAGAAGAAAAATGAACCAAAAACATGTGGTGGCGAGGGTGTGGATTGGAGAGAGGGGGAGAGAGGAATGAGATTGAGGTGAGGAATTGGTGGAGGAGAAGAGTAAAAGAGGTGGAGGAGATTATTGAGAGTGAGGTAGAAAGACAAAGGGAACCCTAATCAAAGAAAAAAGGGGCAGAAAGAGATAGGAAAGAGAGGGTAATTTCTATCGATTCCTCTTTTTTATTTTTATTATTTTAAGGGTCACAATGGTCATTTCACTTATTTCTAGCTAATTTTACGGTTGACATTTTGGTCAACAAAGTTCAAAGATTTGCACTTTCAGATTTTACAAGATTATATTTGCACTCTCGAACAAAAATATAGGGTTAAAATTCACTTTTCTCTGTTTAAAATTTAATAATTATTTTTATGGATGGAAGTGGGGTGGATTTTGGTGTAGGTCCGCCCCGCATCCGTCCCAATAGGGCAGGTATGGAGGTAGTTTTGGTGGGGTGGGGCGGGTATGGGTATGAAATTCATACTCGCCATGGGTAGTGGGTCGGGCATGGATATTATTTCACACCCCGCCCCACTAAACCTGTTATATACCCCTTAATTTTTTTAACAAAATATTATTTATCCATATTGCACATATCTTACCTGTAATATTTTCATGTAAATAAATTTATTAATTTTAATATAAAAGATAATATAAAAATTAGATTTTAACTATATTTGGAGATATAAGTGGGATGCATGCAATGGGTATGAAGTGGGTAGGGAGACCCAAGTGGGTGATGGGGAGGGTATGGATTTTGTATAATACCCGATGGGGAGGGGTGGATTGTAAAGTTGTACCCTCCATGGGTAATGGGGCGGGTAAGGGTATAATTTTTTTTAGGTGAGTATAGGTATGGAGGTACCGTAATCCGTACCCGCCCGGCCCCATTGTCATCCCTAATTATTTCATGAAAATATTATAGGTAAGATATGTGGATTATAGAAGAAATAATTGATTATTAAACTAGTATGTACAAAGCGGGTGGAGATGGGCCTATTATCCACACCCGACCCACTACCCATGGTAGTTATTATTTTCATACCCATACCGGTTCCGCCCCCACCAAAACTATCTCTATACCCATCTCTATTGGGGCGGTTGTGGGGCATACCTCCACCAAAACACTCCAAACTGCCATCCCTAGACATAATTAGTGGAAAAGAAGGACATGTGAAAGGAATGGGTACAAGAGAAAAGTACATGAGTAGATTCAACTTTGATATTTTATCAGAAAGTCGAACTTTAATTTTTGATGATTATATACAAGTAATATAATTATATGTAAACATCATATTCTCAGACTAAATTAGGAGACACTACCATTTAAATTCATTGAAACCCGGTGAACCATGAAACTCCATCCATTGAATAGTTAGTGCGCCCTCATGAGAACATCTAAATTGCACCACCAACGAGCCACCGCTATGAAAACTAGAACCGGAATCACTATAATCAAACCTTTATCGACCTCATTTAATTAGGGGTTTTAAAAAATACTTAACCCACATACAGGCTGACCCCGATAAAAATAACAGGGTAGTTTTTCATTTTATAGGTTCGAGTACCCAACTCAGAAATTTTGTATTTTAATGGTTTTGGGTCAGGGCAGCAAAAATATATTTTTTGGGTACTCGGGATATTTGGTAAAATTTTAATTTTTTAATTAATACTAATATTAAATAATGTGAATTTCCATAATATTAAAGTTCTTAATTTTCAATCATTCACTTTCAATCTAAATTCCCAATGGTTCCTCTTGAGTTCTAACCCTTCCCTATCAGCCCCTAACACCGAGCCTGATACAATCCGAGTACCCACACTCTGAGTATCCAGTTCTTTCGTGCCCAACCATGACAACATTTTCAACTAAGCCGCATATGCACGTACCCAGATGTGTGGTACCCGAAAGTTTGAGTATCTGCATTTGTAAACCCCCGAGTACCGCATTTGAACACACCTACCTACAGGTTAAGATGCTACAATGGAGTCCACTGCAAGGTTCCACACATTGTGTAGTCTCTATTAAGAAATTGATCTAAAATTTACAATTTTTAATAGAAGTATGATTTGAACTATAGAAGTCTCTATTATAGAGAGTGTGAATCAACCAATGAAGAAATACTCAGTTTTCATTCATCGGGAAGTTGAACTAAAAACACCTTAAATGATAAGGTATTCATTATGGGAGAGAGAGTAAAATATCATTTTCATTTTTTCAATTCATCCATCTCATATAAAAGTTATGCTTAGGTCTTAATGTATTTTTGTTTCATACATAGAGAAAGAGTATTTTTTAGAAGGAGATGGAATTTTTTTTAAAAAGAATTAGATTTGAGTAAACAAAAACAAAGAATATTCTTTTCATCTCGTTAAAAATGTTGAAATATTTTAGATCGCACTTTTAGGTGAATTGATGTGGCAAGGTATAATTGTGGAAATATAGAGGTATTTTTGGAAAGTAAGGGGCCCAATCTAAAATTTGTTGAACCTAAAGAGAATATTGTGAGAATTTAATACTCACTTCATCCCAACTCAAATTGCGCACTTGCTATTTGAAATTATTCTCTATTAAATTTTGACCGCATATTTGAGTAGATATATAAGATATAATACTATCGTATGTGATATTGTTGGATTTGTCATAACAGGTAGTTTTTCAAAAGAAAATTTTTGTTTACCATTTTATACGTAGTTAAACATATTAACGGTTAGACAAGCTTCTTGATGAGCGTGAAAAATATTGTGTGCAATTTGAGTTGGGACAGAGGGTGTAACACATTTCTTTATTATTTTGATAGTCTCTAAATTGTATCATTTTTGTTGGGGTGGACAAAAAAGAAAATTGTGTCATTTTTATCCGGACTATTACAATCATCCCAATTTAATGTCCATTTTTAATGTATTCAATAAATATATTTGAATACTAATATATTTTCTTTAACTATTTAGTCTATTTCACAGGAGTTTTCATCAATTATTTCACTGTATTCGAGATGGGTGTTGATCATACATATTTTTTTAAATGTATTTTATCGACGTTTGAAAATTTGACACCTAGAATATATATTTAATATGGATACGATGATATATATATATATTAATATTATTACTTATATATTATTACCTCCGTCCCAAAATAAACTTTTTAATTTGATTTTCTGAATTCAAACCAAGCCAACTATTAAATTCTCTTAATATAGTATGTAATATTATTATTATTATGTGATATATTTTTAGATTAATCATAACTTATATATTTAAATTACTTGTTTTTCAGAACTTTTTTACATACATAAAAAATATGTTAATAGTTAAATATTGATGTAATTGACTCTCAAAAGTCAAATTAGAAAGTTTATTTGGGGACGGAAAGAGTATTAAACTTTACAGGAAACACTACTGCAAAAATAACCTCTTAACGGAGTTAAAGAGGTCTTTAAACACCGGTTTTGTTCCGCCGTCTGTGACTGAGCCGTCAATCTGCGAACCACCATTGAATGAAGTTTCAACTTTGAAACTACTTTCAAAATTAATAATAAATTAACATTCCAGAATCAGAATGACCCCAGTACACCACCAATATCAATCGTTGTTAATTCAATACAAAAGGAATCAGGAAAAAACCTTTGTACACCACATAGAGAAATATTCAAACTTTGGACTTAAAAAAAAGAAGAAAAACATCACCATGTATACCGCCATCAATCGATCTTCAAACCCAACACCAACGCATCCATATGAATCTATGAACACCACCAAAAAATAACTCGTGAAAAAGACAACAAAAAAACTTAGCAACCTCATCACCATACCCATCAAAGGAAATCCACCACCATGTAACTAAACAAACCTAACAAAAATTAACCTTTTTGTACCTACAGATACTTTCAGTCCAATCATCCATCATTGGCGATGCCGACAAATATAGCTGTGACTTTGTCGGGAAAGAAGGAAATTGAGAGAGCAGAATTTAGGTTGGGACAAAAGATAATTGCTAGAAAATTAATTTGGGATTTGGGGAGATAAATCGATGAATGAAAAATTTGGAGTTTGGAAAGGAAGATTGGGGATTTGGGGAGATAAATCGATAGCCTCAAAATTTGACGATTGAGAAGGAAGATTGAAGGATGGTGGCCTGAATTCAAGAGATATATCGATTAAGGAAAAATGAGAGGAGGTATGGAGAATATTGATGGAAGAATTTGGAAAGAAAGACTTAATTGCGCCATTACAGGAGGAGAATATGAAGATGCCTTCCAAAAAAGAGGAGGTTGCAGGGTTTTATTTAGGGAAAATACATTTATAACCCTAACTTTTGGGTGAAAGTGCCAATATAACCCTGCAATTTGAGAAAGTGACATCTAACCCTAACTTATTACCAGTTGTGTCAATCTAACTTTAACTATTGATCAAATTGTGCCAATATAGTCAAATTACATGACTCCAATATTGACCCAAAGAATTCAAGCATTGACCAAAGACTAAAATGACCAAAATACCCCTATAACTAAAGCTGGAAATTCAAAACCCATTATATCCCCATTTTCTTTCTAATTCAAAACCCATTCAGAATGAAGATGGATACAATAATTTAAAAAAAAAAACACGAGTTCACCACCACGTCCCGAATCTTCCCCCGCTCCCTCCCATTACCAATTCACCACACCGCTACTACCTTCCCTGCCCGTGCCACCCGCCACTTCCTTTCACCACTGCTTCCCTCACCTTCTCCATATCCCAACTCTCCCTTTGCCCTCACAACCACCGAATCACCACACCACCACTGTCATCGAAACCCTAACCCTAGCACGAAGGAAAGAGTGGTGGGGCACCACCCCCTCCACTAAAGAAGATGAAGACAAAACCCATCGCCGCTGAACCCTTTCCCCATCGCAGTAGAGTGGTGGAGCGTCACCCTAGCCGCCGACGAAGACGAAACCCACCACTTCAGAACCCTTGCCCCACCGCGAAACCTAGCCCTAGACGAAACCCACTGACATCCATGTTGCGGAACCCTAGCCCCGATTAAACACCACTAACACCATCGCTAAGGAACCCTAGTTGTTAAGCCTTTATTGCTCCGCCCCGCACCGGTGTGTCCCACACCACTGTTCGCCCGCTCTCTTATAGCTGCATACAAAGAAGGAAGTGAGAGTACAGTGAAAGGAAATAAGGAAATGAGATTTTGGACGAAGAAGAAAAGGGAAATAAGGGAAAGGGAAGTTCAGTCATTTCACATTTTTTGAATTTTCTTTTTTCTTTTTAAAATAAAGCGTAAAATTGTCATTTCACCACATTCCGGCTAAACAGCCGTTGACTTAAAAGTCAACCAAGTCCAGGATAAGATTTGCACTTTCTCAAATTGCAGGGTTATATTAGCACTTTCTCTCAAAAGGTAGGATTATTTTAACACTTGAATTTTTTTTTTAATTAAGGGATGGGGTGGATGGTAGTTCAGTCGTCGTTAACAATGAATCCCTGTAATAATTTAGTTTAAATGTGGTGCAATGTTTATTATGTTCTGAAATGAAAGGTTCCGACTTCAGAATCTCGATAGACTGTGATTTCACGCAAGTACGCAAAAAACACACCGATGGATTGGCACCATTAATGGTTATCCCTTCACTTAAAATAGTAATCAGTTGATAGTATTCTTCCAGAAAAAGTTACTGATTAGAAAGTTCCTTCTGTAACGAACAACCTCCCCTCTTCTGTAATGGATCTACAACGGTCGTCCGCTGGGGTTTTACCACAAATGGCGGATCCGCCGTGGCTCGCCTCCAATGGCCAAAAACCTTCTTTCGCAGACAAACTCAAACATCAACAAAAACCGACCCATGACCCAATCGAGCTTCACCCACACTACAATTTCAAAGGAGAGATTGCGGTCTTGTATCCGGAAGAGGAGATCGATCAATTGGCTATCCCATTCTCGAAGGCACTCATCGGAAAGTTCAGTAGGGGAAGGCCGTCCATGGATTACATCAGAAAGCAATTCCAGACAATAGGCTTCAGGGGAGAAGCTCAAATTGCGGCCATGGACAGCCGTCATGTCCGAATTACCTTCGACTTAGATGAGGATTACCACAGATGTTGGCTCAAGCGAACCTGGTCGTTGGGAGGAAATATAATGCGGGTTCTCAAGTGGACTAAGCAGTTTGATTATGACGAAGAATCCTCTCTCGCACCGGTTTGGCTTACTGTGGAATTTCCTCCGGTACACTTCTTCCACCCTACAGCTCTTGTGCATATTGGTAAAGCCTTAGGTGAATTACTCTTCACAGACTCCCCCACAAAGAACTTAACAAGGCCATCTACTATTAGGTTGTGCATTGAAATGGATGTCTGTAAACCGAGACCAAATAAAATCAGATTAGGTTCTATCGGAAGTAACAAATCTTATAATATCTCCTACGAGGATTTTCCAGACTATTGTAAGAAATGTCATAAGCTTGGTCATGCTGAGGATAAGTGTAGATTGAATGGAACCCGGGATGAGGTCTCACAGGGTCATAAACTGCCTATTAATGCTGCAGAAACTCAGCTTAACAGTAAGTCTAAGTTTGTTGTCCCTAAACATAAACCCCCTAGAGTTGTTATTACTACAGATAATAGAACAGACTATAGGACTGGAAAAAGGATAGAGAATAACGTAGTTTCAAAAATGATACAGGAAAGAGAGGCAGACAATAACAAAAACGAGTCTAAATGGAAGAAAAAGGAACCCAAAGGGGTGAACTCTGCTGTTATTATTGAATCTGATCAGGAAATGGGCCTTTCACCTATTCAAATTATTGATTCACCTATTCAAATTGTTGATCCACCTAAAAACTGGACTTCATCACATGATTGGCAGCAGATAAATGGAAATGTTTTTGACGCTTCTACTAGTGCAATGATAACGAGTTCTTTGAATGGTATTCATGCTTCTGACACAGGCTGTATCCTAACACAAAACAAAGATTTAGATGATCTTGTTGCAGACACTGTTGCAGATCCCCCTTCTCCTACTTGCATTTCAAACAGGTTCAACATTTTGCAACAAGAAGATCAAGTGTCTGACAGAGATGAAGACCCGGAGGTTATGTTTGATGAAGATACAAACAATATGCAGCAGCACAAAAATCAAAATGAGGAAGAGTCTAGTGAAGAGGGTGACCACCATGACAGCAAGGAAGATTCCAAGGGATATAGGACTGCTCCATCAACTCCAACAAGAAAGCTTATTACACCAGCCTTCACAGATGACACATTGTGCTCCAAACTTAGAGATTCCAATGATTCATTAATCCTAAACCCTTCTCATCTGAAATGGAATGTAGATAGAGATCCTATTAATCAGCTATCTTCTTCTTCCTCTTTACAGAATAAGATACCTGATGATAACCTCCTGTTGACCGGTTTAGAGGATGACCATTCCGAATCTGAAATTCTGGTGAACCAAAAAAAAGAGGATCAACAAAGGCCTACTGATACACACTTGGGGTATGAGGAAAGTTTTCCATCTCTGTCCAACAGACCAAAACGGAGTACCAGGTTAGCAATCAAACATAATCTTAAAAATGATAAAAATGCATGCTAATATAATGTTTTGGAATGTAAGGGGATTGGGTACTTCTGAAAAAAGGTTAAAAAGACTCTCACATAAACATAAAATTGATTTGTTGGCTGTCATTGATCCAAAGGGGACTCAGGAGAGTAAGGAAATATACCGTAAGAAATTTTGCTACAGGAATACTTTGAGTACACAACATAAACAGATTTGGGTTTTTTATTCTCAAAGAATTCAGGTCACTCTCATATCTGAGCATGATTTCTTCCTTAGAATTAATATAACTGGATTAGAATGTGATAAACCAGTGGATGTTTTTGTCATTTATTCACCTCAAGCAAACTCGGATAGGAACAAGATGTATCATGAAATTAAATCTCTAATCACTCAGGATGCCACTATCTTAGGGGGTGATTTCAATGCCATTAGGAGTCTTGATGAATATTCTGGATCATCTTGTCCAGAAATGTCCACCATTAGGGATTTCAATAATTTCATTAACAACTTAAAACTGGTAGAAATCAATACACTAGGAAATACCTTCACTTGGAGTAATCATAGAGCAACTAATCCAACATCAAAACGACTGGACAGATTTTTAGCAAATCAATCATTTGGTGAATTTTTTAATAAATCCTCTGTTCAAGTTTTGAATAAAACTACATCAGATCATTCCCCTTTGTTATTACAGATCAGTTCAGATCAAACTACATACCCTAGGCCATTCAGGTTTCAGGATATGTGGTTTTTAAGAAAAAATTTCTTAGGAATAATAGATAAAAGCTGGAATGAACCTATGGAAGCTCAGGGTCAGCTTCGTGTGGTTTTAAAATTGCAAAGATTAAAAAAGTCAATTAAATTATGGAACCAATTTAGCTTTGGTAATTTAGGTGAAAACATTAAAAAGGCTGAACTTAGAGTGGCAGAATTGGAGGAAATCTATGACAGGACTCATGACATTTCAATGAGAATAGAATTAAATAAGGCAAGGGCTCTTCAAACAGCCTACATTTTGGAAGAACATGCTTTTCTAAAACAAAAATCTAAGGAGAAGTGGTTAAGGGATGGGGATTGCAACACAAAATATTTTCATAAGGCAATCAAGGAAAACAAGGGTAGATTATCAATTCAAAAAATAAAAGATGAAGACAATAAGTGGTTAAGTGATCAGGTTCTAATAGGTGAGGCAGCTGTGAGGTTCTATAGTAATTTGTTGCATGATGAGAATACTGATGTGGCTGGGGTTAATCTTGCTTCATTATTACAAGAATGCAGACCTGTCGTCACAGAAACACAGAATCTGGAATTACTAAAACCAATTACATTAGAGGAGGTTAGGGGTGCTGTTTTCACACTAAGCCCCTCTTCTGCTCCAGGTCCGGATGGTTTCACAGGTCTTTTCTTTAGGAATGCTTGGCACATAATTCATACTGATTTAATGAATGCAGTATTAGAGTTCCAAATGGGAGTACCCATCCCAAGAGCTATAGGCAGCACCTTCATAACTTTGATCCCGAAAACTCAAACCCCAAGTTGTTTTTCTGAATATAGACCTATTAGTTTATCTAATTTCACTAATAAACTTATGACTAAAATTCTTGCAGAAAGGATTAAACCCCTAATGAACTCCATCATTTCTGAAGAACAATCTGCTTTTACTTCAGGGAGGGATATTGTCGATAACATTCTTCTAATGAAAGAAGCGGTTAGATTGCTTGATAAGAAAAATGAATCATTAAATCTAATCCTAAAAATGGACATGATGAAAGCATTTGATAGAGTTTCTTGGCCTGCTCTTAATTCTCTTATGTTAAGATTAGGTTTCCATGGAAAGTTTGTAACCTTAATCATGAATAATCTTAACGCTGCATGGTTTTCTGTCTTGATTAATGGGGTTCCTCAAGGTTTCTTTAAACCTTCAAGGGGCTTAAAACAAGGTGATCCACTCTCTCCCTTTTTATTTAACATTCTGTCCGAAATGCTTACTTTAAATCTCAAAAAACAGTTTCATATGAATAACATAAAGCATTTTAAAACCCCTCCTAATTCAGTTCCAATTACACAGCTTTCCTTCGCTGACGACACTGCAATTTGTATTTCTGGTACAACTAAATCTCTAAAAAACTTAATGAATTTTCTGGACATTTATCAAAGAGCTTCGGGTCAAAAGATTAACTTTAATAAGAGCCATTTCTATTCGGGAAAATTAAGTAAAAGGAAAGAGGATGAAATAGTTAGAATAACGGGGATAAAGAGGGGTGATTTACCTTTTACTTACCTAGGGGTTCAACTTTTTAAGGGCAGAAAACTAAATATCCATTTTTCTCATTTGATAGATAGGATAGA
>JAULKJ010312835.1:0-10856 GCA_032355405.1 Rubia balearica | reverse complement strand
ACATTATTCCTATAATTCCTACAATTGGTTTTCCGGCTCACCATGCATCGCACGGTGTGACCTTGCTAGTCATATCAGAACAGAGTTTAAATGGGTGACAAGAAATTATAGGAAGAAGCTGCAAAGCATCATGGAAGAAGCAATGGAAATTTCGATCTGAGAAGGTAGGAAATATGGTTAGGAGAAAGTCTTTTCTTTCTTGGGCTGTAAAGGTTGTATAATTGGGCTGTAAGGGTGAGTAATGGGCCAAGTGATGGCTTAAATTTTGTTCTTTGAGTTTTTTTTAATTTATATACAAAAAAAAAATCATCAAAAAAATTTAAAAATACTAATAATAAAAAAAATATACAAAGGGGGAATGTGAATTTGCGAATATATAAGTTTAATTTTTCATTTAGAATATTGAATATTATTTTTACATTGCATATATATTATTTGAAACTGTGGAAGGCCTAAATTATTACTATTTTAGAAAATGACCTAAGTAGGAATATGGCCCATGTATGTGAGAGGGACGTGTGACGTCGGTCCCAAAAACAACAGATGTCGGTAAGTGAGAAAGTCGTGCGACATTGGTCATTCGCGTTCACGAGAGTGACGTGCAACGTCGGTCACAAAAACAACGGACACAGGTAATCGAGAAAGGCGTTCGATGTCAGTCATTTCATTTCATCAAGAGAGTCATGCAATGTTGGTAATTTCACATCTGCGAGAGGGTTATGTGATGTCAGTCACGAAAACAACCGACGTCGATAAGAGAGAAAGGCATGCGACGTCGGTTATACATGTCTGCTAGAGTGACATGTAACGTCGGTGATAAAACAACCGACGTCGGTGAGTGAGAAAGGCGTGAGACGTCGGTAATTTCAGACTTTTTACCTCGATTTTTCAAAAACCAAATTGAAATGAGAACTTTTTAGCTCAATTTTTTAAACCGAAGTAATAATACTTTTTGCTTCATTTTTTTAAAAATAATCGAGGTAAAATACATTTTATTTCCTCGGTTATTTGACCAAAGCCAAAAAACCGAGGAAAGGGGGCGAAGTAATGATTCGTTTTTCTTGTAGTTCCATATACTAATTTCATTTTTAAATAGTAAGTGTTGGTTGGGCTAGGAAATGTTAGTATCCCGAAGTTTAATTTATATATTTTCCAAAAAGATCTTGGTTTATTTTTTTCTTATAGATTAGAATGAAATTAAAATTTCTCAATAGATTAATGATTTATATATATATATACATACATACGTATAGATGTGTGTGTATTAATATGAATTGATTATGTATTTTAACTATCATTGAAAGACTGGTAATATTCTTAACTTGAGCATCCAAATTATCGTAATTCACATTTGTAATGTTGTGAAACGTACAAGTTTCTTCCATGCAAAACTATTGCCCAGCACCACAGCTGAATATGTATGTGGAGAATCTTGACATAGAGGATTATCATCTCTAGTAATTGTTAAGGTGTACTCATAGTTGTACTCTCCAACCTCTTTTCTACCAGCGTATTCTACAGAGTCAAAGATCACTGATTTCTCGCCTTGTGTTTGATTTTTCTCATGTACTAAGAAGCGACCGATTGCATCCACCCAATCAGCACTAGGGTCTAGTGGACTATAACCACCAGCTTGGGTTACTTTAGCTACTGACGCTTTGAAAAGTGAAGAGAAAATTTAAAATGAAACAAAAGTTACAGAAAGGAAAGATTGAGATTTTATCTCCATTTTATATTTTTTTTTCACATTAAAACTTTTGTGAAAATATGACAATGTGAGTTATGAAATTAAATGAGAGATCAGAATGTTGTTCTTTGAATTAAGTTAGGACAAGTCATATTATGGATTTATAGACATTGAAAAACATGCAACATGTTACATATATATCAATTAATTTTTTCTTTTTGGAGGGTCTTGTAAGATACATCAAGTTCAATTATAGATACAATAATAGAGATACTAAACAATGAAATTCACGAGTATTGATTTTGAATAGTTAATTAAAATTTTAAAAAAACTTAAAATCTTAATTTTCCAATTCTTTTTTATTATAATCTCCAGCTCTTTGATTTTTTACATTATTTATAGAAAAATGTTTAACTAATGTAATTTATGGAAATTAAATTATAGTGAAGGATAAATAAGGAATGAATAATCGGTTAATCCATGGTGTGCCTACATAAGGGGATGTTATTAGAGTAGTTTTATGCCATTGTGATTTTTGAGACATAGTAGTTTTCTAGTAAAAGTATTAGGAGTATTGATTTTTTTATGTTATGATTTTCCTAAATTTGTTTTGGATGCAAGGCAACCCGAAGTCTGAGGTGGGCGCATCACCGGTTATGTCATGACTAGAGTTGTTTGGAGCATTTACTCTTGTTAGTTGGGGTGCAAGCCTCGTTGTTTATCTGTTGGCTCAAGGTCACTGATGCTCATCGTAAAGATATGCTATTGATTTTTTAGTTGATATTTTTATACCGTTGCCTGATGATAAGTGATTTTTGTGGATTTGGGCTGGATCGACGGATAGAATTACCAAATGTGGAAGCGATATGGATGATGTATTCCTTACATCACCTTAAAGGCCTCTACAATATGGGCCCAAGGAATAACTAACATAGGACTAGCTCCCAAGACTTCTTCAGATTGTAGCCGAGAGAAGAAGATGTGTAGTGCAGGCGGTGGGTGTGCTTGAAAATCCTCCGTCTGTGCTATGAGGTTGTAGCTTTATCATGTTGAGAGGGAATTCGTCATTCTCTCAGGCACAATTTGCCTTTTGGGTGAGGAGGAAGGGGCCCAGTCACTGGGGGCACTAGTTATAGAAGAGAGAAGAGGATGAATGGCTTGGTATTGTCTTTACACTCCCCTTTGGGCCTTTTGTGGCCTTGCTAGCGTACAACTAGGTACTTAGTTAATTATTTAACCTATGTAATAGGTTTTCTATTTGATATGATGTAATACTTCTTAGGGGAGCTTTATAGGCTAGAAATCCCGTATTTTGTTGTAATATTTAGTTTTTGTATTGACTTTGAGATTGGTGAAAGAAATATTATTTCTAGCCTTGCGACTGAATATTTATGGTATATTATGTTCCCATTACTAGCATTGATTCTCTAGCATCGAATCATTAGTACTGTTATTTGCTTGTTGAAATGTGTATGACTCTGTCGGATATCTCTCTGTTGATGTATTATGTTTATTTTTTGTCATACCTAGTTTCATGAATAAGAGATCTATAAGACTATGTCTTCTAAAGTAGGGGATATGTATATGACATGAATCTCCTTGCGAAAACTCTGGATTGCAGAATTTAAATCTTTGACTGAATTAAGGGATCTGCAAAACCCTAACCTGGGTGCACAAATTGATCAACAATTAACCCTATGAATTTATGCTCAACTCAAAAAAAAAATTCAATAACTATCCCGTAGGATTAGTTCTTAAATCAAGGTATTGATACTTAATTAACCCTAAGGATTAAGCAACAATGAAGACACTTGCAATCAAAGGGTATAAACTTTAAAAAAATATGAAAATATTGTGTATAAAATTGGTGAATAAAACTCGGTCAATCCTCCCCTATTTATAGAGTTACAGTAGGCCAAACTCTAGTTCTAATCAGAAGAGGTTTTGCCAATTTCTGTCAGAAACTGAGAAAACTTATGGCAGCTTTAAGAAGCTAAAACCATATCTAACTAAATTACCTAAAATAACCTGATCATGGAAGAAATTCATGAAGATAATTTCTTGAATGAATATTTCCTTATGTAATCTTACCAAATATAATTCTAGTCAAATCAGAACTGGATATTTTAACCCTAATGGACTGATTTCGAGATTAAACACTGCAAATCCCACAAGGCCAGATTTAACATCTAAAATTAAAAATGAAATAATTGACAATAGTTTACAATGATCACACTACTTAATTAAAAAACCCAGTGGGAAAAGAGTATAGTGTTCTTCACGATGTCTTCACTTCCTAGACAGTCTTGAACAATTAATTCAAGAACTTGTTGATGTTGTTTTCTTCATCAATTCTTCATCATGAAGTTGATCCATCAAAGCATTTAAAGCCACATCTGTGAGCTTCATTCTTGTTGTAGTCACAAGACCTGTCATGTCACTTGGAGTATCCCAAACATATCCCTTAAATGTTTGATCAAGCTTTGACATGTCGTCATCTATGTTGGTAATAGTCTTGTTATTTGCATCATTCCCTCTGTAGTCGAAAGGTTTTACCGTCAAAATGGAATCATCTTCAATGGTAAATGGAGACAAATAAACAACATTAAATGCAGTACTAACACCATATTCGCATGGCAAAGCAATCTTATGAGCATTATCATTCACACGTTCCATCACTTCAAATGGACCTTTACCACGCAGACTGAATTTAGATTTCTTAGTATTTGGAAACCTATATTTTCCCTAATGCAACAAGACCCAATCACCTTTTTCGAATCTCAGTAATTTTTGGCCCTGATTTGTATTTTGTGCATTTGTTCGTTCAATCCTTAAGCGCACATTCTCCTGTAATTTCTTAACATAATCTTCCTTATTTTCTCCCTCAAGATTCCTAACATGTTTAAATTTCAAAGTAATTAGATAAAGAGGTGTATTAGGTAGGAAACCATAAACAATTTCAAATTAAGGTAAATAAGTAGTAGAATGAATTGTGTGATTGTACTAAGGCAGGAAGAGGAGTGCCAAGATTACGATTGATGACCTTCGTTTGTCCATCAGTTGGAGAATGGCTGGCGGTAGAAAATAACAACTTTGTCCCTAACTTGCGCCACACGGTATTCCAAAAGCGGGATAAAATTTTAACACTCGATCAGATGCTATGCTCGCAAGGATTCCATGAAGCCGAAATATTTCCTTAAGAAATAAATCCGTAACATGCTTTTCATCATCTGTTTTCCTACAAGGAATAAAGTGTGCCATTTTCAAAAATCTAACAACCACAAAGATAGAATCGTTACTTGATTGAGATCATGGTAAACCAAGTAAAAAAATCCATGGAGATATCAACCCAAGGATGTGTAGGAACATGTAGAGGCGTGTTTAACCCATAAGGCTTAATTTTTACCTTCGCCTTCAAATAATCAATAGAATTCCTAAAAATCCTATCAATAGATAGTGCCATTTTTTGCTAGAAAAAATGTTCTCGCAATAAGTTATAAGGTTTAGGTGCACCAAAATGTCCCATAAGACCACTTGAATGAGCTTCTTTAACAAGTAATTCACGCATAGAATATTGAAGAACACATAACCTACTATCTCGAAAAAAAAACCATCATGGCAAAAAAAAATCTCATAAGCACCATTCTCGCATGCAGCATAGACAGATGAAAAATCAGAATCAATGACATATAGTTCTCTTACAAACAAAAACCCTAGCTTGATACATTCTATTTGTGTAAGTAAAACATTCCTACAACTCAAAGCATTAGCAACAACATTTTCTTTACCCTTCTTGTATTAAGGAAAAATTTCAATAAAACTATACCATTTAGCATGACGCTAACTTCATCTGACTCTTCAAATATTTCAATGACTCATGATCACTATGAATGAAAAATTCTTTATGCAATAAATAATGTTGCCATGTCTCTAAAGCTCTCACAATAGCATTGAATTCTTTGTCATACACGGGATAATTAAGAGCACCACCCTTTAACTTTTTACTGCAGTAAGCTATAGATCAATTCTGTTGCATTAAAATAGCAACAATTCTAACACCAAAAGTTATGTGTACCATATATCATGTGTTAGCCGATGCATTTAACACATTTATTATCATCTTTTGCTTGGTTGATTGCTAGTTTTAGTTAGGCTTGCACGACAAGGGGTTTAGACTACCGTTATTAGTTTTCTTTTCTAAATCCTGAGTTTTGTAGACTTAATTAGAACTAATGGATACTTTGTATTCACGGCACCTAGATCTTCCTTTTGATATCATCATTAGGTGGCTTGTGAGTAATTCCTTTTTATTATCTTTTGTAGAAGTCCAAGAACCTTAGGTCGCGATAGTAGATTTGAAAGCCACTCACAAGGGTGGTTGTGTATTTGAAGGCCATGAACCTAAATTCATGGCAGTAGGTGAAATTGGGACCAAGAAAGGCAGATTCAGAGTTCACAAAGGTGGAGTCCAAAGTGGAATAATTATTTTCCGGGAGTTGCACGGAGTTCAAGGAAATATCCAAGAACAATCAGCAATTAAGGATTGCACCATTGGATTTTTCTTCTCGAGCGCTACAAAATCTACTACAAGAACTCTCAAATTGGACCAATGGTTCATCCATAACAGAGCAAAAAAGTTTGGCAACCAAACCAGCAGTGACCGGCACGGACCGCACAAGCTTGGCACAAACTAAAAGTTAGAACAACCTGTACCAGCCGGCACGGCCCGTGTTGGGAAGCCTTGACATGGTCCGTATTAATCAGTAAGGGCAGTGTAAGATTTCAGCACGCGCTGTTTCAAGTCGCAAATGCCAAGAACAGTTTACAGGATGTGAAGAAAGGCGCAGGGCACACCGAGGCACTGAGAAAAAGGAGCATCCAGCCGACGGGGCATGCTAAATGACATGTGGCGTGGATCAGAAGGAGCAAAATGGATACCTAGCCGACGGGGTGTGCTGGATAACACAGACTACCCCAACACAAAGTGGAATGGCCCGTTCCAAAGCCAGTGCCCCACGCAAAGAGTTGACCACGTCTCGCACCATCGCCAGCACGACCGACACGGATCGTGACACGAAGCTTCCCACGCACCGATTGCGGCTGCTAGGGTTATTGGCCACTTTTGGGCCTATTTTTAGGCCCATTTCACTACTACAAGGCCAATTAGGGTTTATTTTTTATGTTCATATTTTCCAATTCCAGGGTAGTTTAAAGAGAGAAAACTCTCTTCCTTCTTTCTAGATCTCTTTCTTTTCATCTTTTTTTATTCTTTTTGCCCAAATGACATTGAATCCAATGAAATATTTGGATTAAGTGTTTAGGGAGTAGTTTATCAAACTTGGAGTGTATTTGTATTCATGATTAGATTTTTGGATTTTTGAGATTTAGATTCTCTTATTTTAATTCCTATGAATATTTGTGCTTAACTTGTGATTTATCTTCTTTGAAGATTATGAAATTATTATGATTCATCAATGCATGTATGCTAGCATATAGTCATGTTAGATATCATTGCTATCTTGGAAGTGTTAAAATTGTGGAGTAGGTTCAAGAACACAGGTGAGATGAGTGCATTCATGTTACCTTGATGAAATATCTTTGTATGTGTAAAACCATAATTCTAATTGAATAGTCGTGGCAGAGGAATTGCATGTTAGGCGGTCAATTCGACAAATCCCAATGAGGGGAAACCCTTGGCTTACCTCGATAGATTGAGCATGATTGTTTGTAACAACTAGGGTTGTGCTGGCTTAGAGAAATCACAAAGCCGTGCTAACTTTAGAGTTATCATAAGTTATCAATTCCCTTTGACTCTTTAGGCCTAGGGATTGAGATCCATAGTGGAGAGTCCAGGATATAATACCCTCACTTTCATATTTAACGGTTCCGACCTACAAGAGAAAAAAATCTTTTAGGCATGATTTGTTCCTCCAAGTGGGGGCGCGTTAGATTTGAGAATAAGGGGACATGGATGGTCTACGGCAGTGGTGGGATTGGGGGGGACGAGCCGGTGCGGGCTCCTTCTCAACCTCCGGTGAATGAAGGGGGTACATATACATGTATTCTTCATCTGCCCTGGTAAAATTAATGTTGGAAGTGCTAAACTCCACCCCGTCCAGGATCCACCCCTCCTTAAGTTTTGGTCTAGTTCCGTCGAGGGTTTGCGGAGTCACTAGATTAAAGCGCATCCCTTATTACGAAGACGTTGAGATAAACATGTATTGGTGGTAGTACCGTGCATGACAGACGAGGGAAATATCTGGCTATCTCCACACTATGTGATATAGGCATAATATAGGTTTATATTCTTATATGTGAATGAATCGAGGATAAGAGCCAGATATCAATCATGTTACGCAAACACCCCAAAGTTATAGTTAATATAGTTTATTACCGTGTTTAAATGTTCATAGTTGATAGTTAAAAATCCCTCTCCCTTCCAATGGTTATTTTCACAACACCTATTCTTCCTAACACATGGTCGGATTGACGACCTGACTAATTTTGCATTGCTAGTTTCTACAGTCATAACATCTCTGTGGACAATCCCGGTACTTTCCACTATCTACCGTTAATTGGTAGAATAGTTGTAGGAACGTTTCAACATTATAAATTTTATCTTTGATCCTTAAAAATAGAAAACCTTTTCTTGTGTATTTAACGACGCACCGGGAAGGTGGGGGTAATATTTTGGAACAGTTTCTGGGGAAGTTATTTTAACGGTCTAGTTATTAACTTGTATTAAATGTTAGTAGAGTAATTAGTGTTATTTTTTTTGTTCTTATTTAGTTTTTGTTTACTTTTGGTTATTGACCTTTCTTGTTTGGCATCCTGTTATTTCTGACTTTTTTGCTAGTTTGTTCTTAGTTGGGTATTGTTAGCTCTTAGTTTATGGTACATACCCGTACCAATAATTTGGGTGTCTTGCATTGTCCAATGAACTATACAGGTGGAAAGAGAAGAAGGAAAAGGAGGTCGAGACAGGAAGTTCCACGAGATCTGATTATTGTGATTGAAGAAAGAAAAGACATGGTGGAAGACAACCGCACCTTGAGAAAGTTGATAACTCTAAACTTGGAGAGTCAACCCCTCTGCATCATCTTCCCACCTCTACCACCTAATGTTACATATGAATTGAAGAGTGGGATGACCCATTGCTTGCCGACCTTTCACGGGATGGCTGGAGAGGATCCAAACAAGTATCTCTCGGAATTCTATATGGTGTGTACAAATATGAAGCCTTCCAGAGTCTACGGTCATTTCCTTTATCAATTAGGGATTCGGCCAAAGATTAGTTGTATTATCTTCCTCCCTGGTGAATAACATCATGGATGGATATGAAGCATCAATTCTTTGAAAAGTACTTCCCAACCTCGAAATTGGAGGGATTGAAGAAGCAGTTGTCCAATATCTCCCAATTTGCCAATGAGTCCCTCTATGAATATTGGGAGCGCTTAAAGAGATTGTTGGCAAGTTGTCCTTATCATCTATTCAAAGAAGAATATATGGTTTATTACTTCTTTGAAGGTATGTGCGATGACGAAATGCTTATGGTGAACGCCGCTTGCAATGGGTTGATTGCCAACAAGATTCCAAGGGAGGCCATGGCGCTATTTAAAAAAATATGGAAAATGGTACAAGGAAATTTGGTACACGATCAAGGGTTAAGCCCATGGAGGAGCCAAATTAAACCCCTAAGTTGGAGGAGCAAGTCAAAGCTCTTGCCTCCATGATGAAAGAGTTCATTAAAAAAGGAGTTCAACAAGGAAAAGTGTTTGTAATCTTAATCATCCCACAAATTCATGTCCATAAGTGGCGAAGGATTTGGAAGAAGTTAAGGCGTTGGAGTCTAACAACAATGGAAATAGGCCACAATTTGTTAGGTGGGAGGTCATTGTTGTACCTCTCAAAGATATAATTTATAAGCCTTTTATTCTTACTAAATATAATTAAGTAGATAGTGGCAAGTCGGGGTATTCCACAGAGAAGAGGGATATTCCTAAGCGTTTACACATACAAGGGTGAATATAAGCCTAGATATAGATATGTATATACATATAAAAGAATGTAAAGATGGGGATTTTTGGTTGGTTTTCTAAGTTATGAAAGTAAAAAACAAGATAACTAGCAAAGTCAAGTAACTATGCTAATCATGCAACAAACTAATAAAAAGATACAAAAACTATAAATGAAAAAACCTTGGGGGCAATGGATATCCACTTTTGAACCTATTATCTATCCTTGAATCCACGACCTATTCACTACTTTAACTTCTTGTTGTGAAGATAAATCTTCCACCCTTCTTTGTGAGTAGTTTACAAGAGTGAATTCAACATCTCTAGCTAAACCTCACTAATGACCCTTTAGTCGTTCAACGCCTAAAAGTATCCCATTAATAGCATTAAGCATGAAGAATCAGCAAATTTGATAACACTTATAAACACTACACCGTGTCTAAGTATTGAACCAATTCATGCATTTAGACAAGATTAGCCAAGAACGTTCAACGTTCATAAACTTCTCCTATTTGCTACACACAAAAAAACATGATAAAGAATTCAAAATTATTGTATTTATCTAGCATTCATCAAATCATCAACCATATTAGAAGTTTTAATTCATGCTCTTGGATTTCATATCAAAAGAATGGAGAATTAACTACTTTCTCCAAACCATAACACATAATCATACAAGCAATTCATATAATCAAACTTCCAACACCATTAATGGATTCAACAACCAAATTCAAGCACAATAAATACAATAGAGAAAGCATTAAATAGATAGAAATGATTCTCAAGACATAGATAAGGAAGATTCAACCCATTGCTCCCAAGGAGATTACTAACCTAGATAATGAAAGTCCATAACAAATCTACAAGAATTCATGGAAGAAATGAAAAAATTAAGAAAAGATAAAGAAAAGCTAGGGTTTTGAGGCTCCAAGTCGGGCTCTCCAAATGGGGAAGAAGGGGGGTATTTATAGTCCAAGAATTAAAAGAGAAAAGCAATAAAATGGTTGTTGGGACACTTGACACGGTCAGTGGCCACGGTTAGTGTCAATTTGACGCGGTCAGTGTCAAGTGTTCTGCCCATCTTCTACCAATTTTTAGAATAATTGGCCTTCTCTTCAAAATTCCATCACTACGGGTGAGCCATTGATCCATTT